>CAUYQG010071064.1:0-19320 GCA_963574415.1 Tarsius wallacei | reverse complement strand
TCCTGAAAATAACCCCTGGCAGCCATTAGGCATTGATACTCCTATCCCCCCCCCCCCCCACCCCCCCACTCCATCCCACCGCCCCCCCCCCCCACACACACACACAGTCTGCTTTTTTAATTAGGCGTAGGAACCAAATTTGGTGGGTGCTGGCCTCTGGGGGATCCGGTTAGCTGTGTCCTCAAAATAAAGCTTCAGGATAAAGCTGCAGCTCGGGCGCCTAAACCCTGGTTCAGGAAAGCAGGAAATATTCAGGGAGCAGGGGTCCTCTAGAGCTAAAGCAAGCTTCCCCTGCCCTCACCCACGCTAAGCTAGCTAGCACTTGTTTCTCCAAAGCCACCGGGCGTTAGTGTGCGGTGAGGGGAGGGGAGAAAAGGAAAGGGGAGGAGAGGGAGAAAGGAGGTGGGAAGGCAAGGAGGCCGGCCCGGCGGGGGCGGAACCCAACTCGCAAACTGTTGCATTTGCTCTCCACCTCCCAGCGCCCCCTCCGAGATCCCGGGGAGCCAGCTTGCTGGGAAAGCGAGAGGGTCCGGAGAAGCTTGGAGACAAAAAAGGAGACGGAGGGAAAACGACCGAGCTAGCCGCTCCAGTGCTGTACAAGAGCCGAAGCCCCAGTCCGGCTCCGGCAACAGCCAACGCCTCTTGCAACGCAGCGGCTTCGAAGCCACCGCCCCGCAGCTGCCCTTTTCTCTTCGGTGAAGTTTTTAAAAGCTGCTAGAGACTTGAAGGAAGCGAGCAAAGTGGAAAGTGCCGGGTAGGACTGACTACTGCCTTTGTCCTCCTCCCCTGTACCCCGCCCTGCCACCCCCTCCCACCCTGGACCTCCCGGTCTCCTCTCCCGAAGCTGCCTCAGCGGGCTACTCTCCGCCACCACCCCCTACACCCTCTTCTCTCCACCCCCCCCGTCGGCCCAGAGCTACCAGCCAGAGTTTGCAGAGAGGTAACTCCCTTTGGCTGCGAGCGGGTGAGCTAAGGGGCACGTAGCAAAGAAGGCTCTTGGCAACCAGGCGACTGGGGAGCGACTTCGGCACTGCACCCAAGACCTGGCTGGTTAGGCTGCACGCGGGGAGGGCCCCCTGGTTTCCTCCACCCCGAACTCCAAGTGAGGAACCAGAGATCAAAAGATGAAAGGGCAGTCAGGGCTTCAGTAGCCCAAAACAAACCAAAACAAAACAAAAAGAAAATAACTTGGTTCTTATTTGCACCTGCTTCAGTAGACACTAAATTTGGAAGGTGGGGGATTTTTTGCTTTTTTTTTTTTTCTTTTAAGATTTGAGCATCTTTTGAATCTACCCTTCAAGTATTCAGGGACAGACTGTGAGCCTAGCAAGGCAGATCGTGTCTACCGCGTGTCTTCCTCTGCACGAGACTTTGAGTCTGGCAGTGCGCTTTTTGTGTGGTTGCTCCTGCAAGTTTCCTTCCTTGGAGCTTCCCGCAGGTGAGCAGCTAGCTGCAGCCACTACCACATCATCACAGCCTGTTGAACTCTTCTGAGCAAGAGAAGGGAAAGTGGGATAAAGGAAATAGGTGGAAGACTCAGCCAAGCTCAAGGATGGAGGTGCAGTTAGGGCTGGGGAGGGTCTACACTCGGCCGCCCTCCAAGACCTATCGAGGAGCTTTCCAGAATCTGTTCCAGAGCGTGCGCGAAGTGATCCAGAACCCGGGTTCCAGGCACCTTGAGGCCGCGAGCGCAGCACCTGTCAGCGCTCGTTTGCAGCAGCAGCAGCAGCAACAGCAGCAGCAGGAGACTAGCCCTAGGCAGCAGCAGCAACAGCAGGGAGAGGATGGCTCTCCCCAAGCCCAGAGCAGAGGCCCCACAGGCTATCTGGCCCTGGACGAGGAACAGCAGGCTTCCCAGCAGCAGTCTGCCCCCAAGAGCGGTTGCGTCCCGGAGCCTGGAGCCTCCGCGGCTGCCAGCAAGGGACTGCCACAGCAGCCACCAGCACCTCCGGACGAGAATGACTCAGCTGCCCCATCCACGTTGTCCCTGCTGGGCCCCACTTTCCCAGGCTTAAGCAGCTGCTCTGCAGACCTTAAAGATATCCTGAGCGAGGCCGGCACCATGCAACTCCTTCAGCAACAGCAGCAGGAGGCAGTATCCGAAGGCAGCAGCGGCGGGAGAGCAAGAGAGGCCACTGGGGCTCCCACCTCCTCCAAGGACAGTTACCTGGGGGGCACTTCGACCATCTCTGACAGCGCCAAAGAGTTGTGTAAGGCAGTGTCGGTGTCCATGGGCTTGGGTGTGGAGGCGTTGGAGCATTTGAGTCCTGGGGAACAGCTTCGGGGGGATTGCATGTATGCCCCGCTCCTGGTAGGTCCGTCCGCTGTGCGTCCCTCTCCCTGTGCACCATTGGCCGAATGCAAAGGTTCTCTGTTGGACGACAGCGCAGGCAAGAGCACTGAAGAGACTGCTGAGTATTCTTCCCCTTTCAAAGGAGGTTATGCCAAAGGACTAGAAGGCGAGAGCCTGGGCTGTTCTGGTAGCGGCGAAGCAGGGACCTCCGGGACCCTTGAGCTGCCATCCACCCTGCCTCTGTACAAGTCCGGAGCTCTGGACGAAACAGCAGCATACCAGAGTCGCGACTACTACAACTTTCCACTGACTCTGGCCGGGCCGCCGCCCCCTCCGCCGCCTCCCCATCCCCACGCCCGCATCAAGCTGGAGAACCCGCTGGACTACAGCAGCGCCTGGGCGGCCGCGGCGGCGCAGTGCCGCTATGGGGACCTGACGAGCCTGCATGGCGGGGGTACAACGGGACCCGGCTCCGGGTCGCCTTCAGCCGCCGCCTCTTCATCCTGGCACACTCTCTTCACAGCCGAAGAAGGCCAGTTGTATGGACCATGTGGTGGGGGCGGTGGTGCTGGTGCAGGTGAGGCAGGGGCTGTAGCCCCCTATGGCTACACTCGGCCACCTCAGGGGCTGGCGGGCCAGGAAGGCGACTTCCCTGCACCCGACGTATGGTACCCTGGCGGCGTGGTGAGCAGAGTGCCCTATCCCAGTCCCAGCTGTGTCAAAAGCGAGATGGGCCCCTGGATGGAGAACTACTCCGGACCTTACGGGGACATGCGGTAAGTTTCTCCTCCCATAAATATCGACTTTCGGCCCAGGGCACAGAGTTGTTCGGCATTCTGGGTGTCTAGCTGGTTCTCCCCACGCGAACCCCCAGATTGCCCCTGGGACAGCTCAGCCGAGTTCGGTAGAAAAGGCTGTTCTAAATCTGGAGCTCTCTCCCGGGGACTACCGGCCGGCTAAAGATTCAACCTGAGTGCCCCTAACCCCTGCTGCGCGCCCTAGGTGTTGGTTCCTGACCTTCCACTCAACAATTCCCCCGTCACTCAAAATCCTTGACACCTCCTGATAAGGCAGGTCCTGCGGGTTCCAAACTTACAGATACTTGCTCCGGCCACCTTCCTAGATAAGGCCCTTAAAGTCCCCACTCCTTTTTTTTTATCTCCCCTCCTCAAAGTTTGAGAACTTCGACCAAAAATTTGGGCAATTTTTCCTCTTTGAGTCGGGTAGGGTTTCCCTTTCAACTCGTGGCAGGTCTCAGCAGATAAGAGGCAAAAAGACTGGCCTTAGCTTTTTTCAGCGCGCCTCCTTCAAAGAGATAAAATGAAATTCCCAGCTAGGCAAAGAAAGTGGTTTCAAGGTGCTGAGGGCCATTGTGTAAAGGGGTGAACTTCCTTCTCTGGAAGCAGCTGGGGACTTGCTTCAACCAGACACCTCTAGGGTAGGCAGGGGGACAATTTTCTTGGTAAAGACTGGGCAGGATTTACCCTCACAGGTTTCTCTGCGTTGGTTGACTATGTTCGGAGTAGTTGCTTGGGTCATTTTTATCTTGGAAAGTGTTTGTTTTCTCTGTGGATTGTAATAGATTGATAGCCCCCTGCTTCAGGTTTGCATCAGATCTGGAAAGAGGAGAATGTTCTTTTAATTAACAATTAAACCAGGTTTGAGTCTGACTTACAAAAGCGTTGGAGACAATTTTTTTGTAAAGCATTTCCTGCTATTCCACTGTGCTCTGAAATCTGCATTTGGGAGTGAGGAGTGAGGTTCTTTATTATATCCTTCCATTTTAAGGATCTGCTTGCATTTAAAACATGTGCTGGTAGCTCTAACAAATTGAATAAGAACAGTTAGTGACCTATGAACCATAATCTTACCCCAGAGTTTTAATTAGGACATGAGAAAAGTGGCAGCCAGTTGCATTGTGCTTATTAAAAATTCATTCTCACCACAGTTGTTGAGCGTCTTAAGGATTATGTTGAAGATTATTTTTTCCCAGCAAATTAAGATATTCATTTAACTGGTGAGGGAGGATATATTGACCTGGGAAATTAATCCCTCGGGTCGGCCAGGTGCTGATGCCCCTGTGGATTTGTGTCGTACTCCGTGTTTCTGTTGCCATTTTCTTTTATATGACTTCCCCAAAATTTCTTTGTTAGCCATAAAGCATCTTTGGTGACTTAAATTCAACAATTTGCCTACTTTCACTAATGTTTTCATTCTTGGAAGGTTGATAGCACATTGTCAGTAAAGAAAGAAAGAGGAGGGTAGGATTTCATAAAATATTATTTTCTGGGCTGTTGAAGAAACAGCTTCTCACTAGGTTTTACATTCTATTTGGGTTTTTAATGTTTGGCTTCCATGATTTTCAAAGGGTTCACTAGATATTGTCAAAGTCTTTTCCAGTTAGAGTGTTGATTTTTGTAATGGGCTTATACCATGGGATAAAAGGTATTTTCATTTTATGAGAACAAATTTATGTGGTAGGGTTAATTTTTTTCTAGGACTGTCACTTTGAGAGTGGAGCCCCTCTTCTACTGTAAACTTTTCTGGAGGAAAAATGTCTGAGGTGCTTCTTGACTTACCATGATGCTAAAGCCAGTTACTGGAAACTTCCATCTTCTGCATGCCCCCTACTTTCAACCAACTTGCGTGTTTAGCAAGGTGGAAACTAATGGTTCCAGATATTTGTTAGGGGATATGCGACTAGAAGGCACAACTAACATTTTCAGGGAGTGGCTATAGAGAGCAAAAAGTTCTTACCATCAGGTAGACAGCGAGTTTGATGATTTTATTTTAGGTCCTGATGGAAAAAGCTTCTCTATTAGGAAAACTGTTATGCATTGATGCCTCCTTGACACTCTCCTTAAATTAACGACATCAAAGTAATAGTGAGAATTTAGCAGTACCCACAGAAAGTACAAGTTATTTAACATTTTTCTGATTCATGATTGCAGCACTAGTTATGAGGAATTTAGTGAATGAGAAAACTGGTATTCTTGTCTCATGGGTTGACAAAGATTTTCTGATTCTATGATATAGAAAATCCTTGAGTCAGTTTATTGAAAACTAATCAGTTACATCAGAATGTAACCAATCTCAATTTTAAAGTTGACGCTTTCTTACTTTCTCTTTCTTTTCCTACTTTGTAGGGACATGATTTGGTGAAGGGCACGGAATTTTTTGGGACAAAACCAGAACTTCTTCCTTCTCTGTACTGCATGCATTGTGTCAACTTTTACTTAAAAATCTCAAAATTCTAGAGACTTCCAATGACCTTTTGGGATCTTCCCTTTTCCAAGTGTATGTGTGTGTGTGTGTGTGTGTGTGTGTGTGTGTGTGTGTGTGTGTTTATGCACAATAGTTTATTTTGTGAAGGGTATTTTTTTTAAAAATTTGTAAAGTCTGCACTAACTCTGTGTTCTTAATACATTTACAATGTTTCTGCCGAGAGATGAGAGAGGCTAGATGAAGGTGGTCATTTTTTGTTACTTAATTTAGCATGTGGTTTGAACAAAAGGAATAATAAAAAGCGAAGGGGCTTGTGTGAAACTTTGATGATATTTTATAGAGCTGTCTTCTCTCCAAGATTAAATAAGACTAGAACTTTGTTAATTGACCACTGGTTCACTTGACAGAAGTAGGGCCCCTTATTTCCAGCAAGCAGCACAATAATATGGCAAACATTTATTCTTGGGAGTTGAGTCCTAGGGAATTCCATGCAGAAATTGGAGTTGGGGTATAGAAAGTCATCCAGATGCAAAAAGAACACTGTAACTTTTATCTTTGTAGTTTATTCTGGTCTCTATAATAGGTAGTAATATTTTAGTAGTGCCTTGAGATTGACAAGTCCTGCTTTTCTCTGTTTTTTTTTTTTCAAAATAAGGCCATTTTATTCTCTTCTTTTAATCTCCTCTCTCCTTCTCAGTTATCAAGACGCCTTTATGACTATCTTATAAAGAGCAGTTTGTCTGTTTTGTAAAGCAGAATTTTGCTTTGAAACCAAGCATGTTGCTTTGAAACTAAGACATAGGCTTTGAGGGTCAATGATTTGGGAAGAAGCATCTTTCCTCTGTAGTTAGCAAATAGCTCGTTAGTTCTGTATAGATAGATTCCAATAATTAGAACCTGAGGACAAAATAGTCACACCGGGTGGCACCCCATTTGGAAGTATCCAAAGGATGTAGCCTCTTGCTTGCCCACAGCTCAGTGTGACCAAAGATTATCATGAGTGAGAGAAATTTTTGAAGTTTCGATCTTTCCAATTTGCAGGATCATTCTGAGGTGCTTTTTGCTAGTGCTAATTTTACCTCATCACACTTCCATTCTTTCCGTTGTAAACTTTGAAATAATATATTGAATTTGCTGGTGCATTTAATTTTGTTAAGGTTTTTACTCTCCTTAGTAACTTTTTCATCTGGAGTCCATATATGCATTTAAAGCAAATAATTATTTGGTCTCCTGACTCATACATGTATTGTGTCTGTTGTTGATGAGATTATGTGTGTTGGAGTTAGAGATGTGGGTAATTTTATTATTTTTTAATGATGATATCAAGACTACCAGTTTCATTTGGAACCCTACACAAGCAGGGAGCAGAATGCAGGTTGAGTGTAGCAAAGCAAGGGCTTATTTTATAGCAAAACCTGAAATCATAATTTTGAAAAATAAAAAGCAAACAAAAAAAATCAAGTTTAATGAGGCTTGCCATAGAGGTAAGGAAATCTCTCCCCACCCCCCGCTTCCACCATTTTCTCTTTGTTTGCAGCTTCCTCTAGTGCTGCCTGTCCCTGATTTTCTTTTATTCTACTCTTTTCATGTTTTTGACATTGAAATATAGATTCTTCACTTCGCGAGATATTTTTCTCATTACACCTCTGGTGTGCTCCTAAAGAAGCTCTTAAAACAAAAAAAAGGAGAGTAACAGATCAGACCAACTCCAGCCCCTTTCTCTTAAGACTAGATGACATGAGGGGATTGCAAAATGAATAGCAGGGCTTTTTTACCTTGAGGTTAGAGCCTGATTCAACGGTTGCTGAGGGAACTACACTAGATGGCTTGGGTACTTGGCAATTTTGCTGGCTACTGTCTCTGTCTCTCTCTCTCTCTTGATCTCTCTCTCTCTCTCTTTCCTTCTACTGACATATTTACACCCCTCTCTGAGAGCATGAGAAAAGCGTGAGAATAACCGGAATCTCTTCCTTACCCCACAGCTCTGTCTAGGTCAGACTTCAACAACACTGTCAAGAAGTACCTAATCTGCTGGTAAAGGTGCTTGCTGGTAGTGTCCAGCTGGGGTAATCTGCTCAAGCTATATGAAACTTAATCATTTGAAAACAGAGGAAAATATTAAAGAAATTATTCAACTTCAGCATTTTATCAAGTTCTGGGATGTTAAATTCAGAGTATTTTATCCTCATCTTAAACACAGAACTGACTTTTTTTTAAAAAATCGTTTTTACATTTTTGAACAGTCACTGGCTTTGGTTGCCTTTCATCATACAGAAGAGAATAATGAAGTCTCACGTTTGCATGGCACCCTTAAAAAAAGACCCCATATTTTTCCGGTTTATTCACTGCATTCATGTAAGTTTGAGTAGGTCACAACGGTGTTTAGTGATCATCACTTTGCTAGGTGACACAGTAGATATAGTTGCATTTTCTCTGATGACTGTTTGCCATGTGGGGGATCTTTCTAGAGCAATACTTCCCAGCCTTTTTTCTCAAAGCTTCTTACCTGACAGATAAAGCTTTAGATTGTTGCTCAGTAAGGGCTACTCTCAGTGGCTGCTACATAGAGATGGTAGTCCACGAATTATTTCTTGCACATTCATGGATGATAACACCCCATCTCTTTCATACCGATTTTTGCTGTCAACCTTAGGGCCACACCAGGGTTGAGAGTAATTTCTCTAGATAAATTTATAGCATTAAAATACTGGTCACTTGAGAATACTGTCAATTTAGATTACTTACCATCTAAGTTTTGTTTTTTAATAACAGTTTTTTTGAGACATTTCACAATACATACAATTTACCTATTTAAAGTGTACAGTTTCATGGTTTTAAGTATATTTGGAACTGTGCAACCATTATCACAATGAATTTTAGAGCGTTTTAATCATCTCAAAAGGAATCTTGTGCCCCTTAGCAGTCAACCCCCTGTACTCCCTCAATACTAAACAGCCACTAATCTACTTCTTGTCTTTATGAATTTGCTCATTCTAACATTTTGTATAAATGGAACCATGCAATATGTGGTCTTTTGTGACCAGCTTTTTTCCACATAAATAATATTTCAAGGTTCATCCATGTTGAAGTATAAATCAATACTTTATTTTTTTTATAGCTAACTAATGTTTCATTATATGGCTATACCACATTTTATCTATCCATTTATCAGTTGATGGACATTAAGGTAGTTTTCACTTTTGGCTATTATGATTAATATTGCTGTGAACATTCATGTACAAATTTTTGCGGCCATATGTTTTCATTTATTTTGGGTACATACATAGAAGTGAAATCTCCCAGTCATATGGTACCTCTGTGTTTACCTTTTCAAGAACTGCCAAACTGTTTTCAAAAGTAGCTATACTGTTTTACATTCCCATCAGCAAAATATGGGGGTTCAGTTTCTTCCACATCCTTGCCAACACTTGTTACTATCTGTCTTTTTTATTAGAGCTATCCTAGTGGGTGTGAAGTGGTATCTTCCTGTGTTTTTTATTTGCATTTCCTTAATGACTAATAATTTTCAACATTTTTTCATGTGTTTATTAGCTGTTTGTATATCTTCCGTTTTTTTTTTTTTACTTGAGTTATTTGTCTTTTTTATTATTGGGTTTTAAGAGCCCTTTATATATCCTAGATACAAGTCTTTTGTGATTTGTGAATTTTTTTTCACATTCTTTGTCTTTTCACTTTTTTTTTTTTTTCACTTCCTTGATGGTATCAATTGAAGCACAAAGGTTTTTTAATTTGATGAAGTCCCATTTATCTGTTTTTTTTTTTTTTTACTATTTCGGCTTATGATTTTGATGTTATGTCTAAGAAAACTTTTCCTAATCCAAGAGCACAAAGATTTACACCTCTGTTTCCTTCTAAGAGTTTTATAGTTATAGCTGTTTATGTTTAGGTCTTTGATCAAGTTCGGTGTAATGTTTATATATGATTGAGATAGTAGTCCAACTTCATTCTTTTGCATGTGAATATCCAGTTCTCTTAGTGTCATTTGCTAAATCTTTCCCCATTTAACTCTCTCAGCACCCTTTGTATAAAATCTGTTGACTGTAAATTTAAGGGTTTATTTCTGGACTCTCAACTGAATTCTATTGAACTTTATGTCTATTCTTATGCCAGTATCACACTGTCTTGATTACTATAGGTTTTTAAATAAGTTTTGAAATGAGGAAGTATGAGTCTTCCAACTTTGTTCTTTCTCAAGATTGTGTTGGCTATTGTGGGTTTCTTGAATATTCATATGAGTTGGGATCAGTTTTATCAATTTCTACAAAGAAGTCAGGTGAGATTATGATAAGGACTGTGTTGAGTCTGTAGATCAATTTCGGGAGGATTGCCATCATAACAATGTTAAGTTTTCTGATCCATGGATATAGAATGTCTTTCTACTTTTTTAGGTCTTCTTTACATTTTTCAACAATGATTTATAGTTTTCAGAGTATATGTTTTGCACTTCTTTTGTTAAATTTATTCCTAATGATTTTATTTTTGACACTATTATAAATGGAATTGTTTTCTTGATTTTCTTTTGAGATTTTCATTGCCAGTGTATTGAAATATAATTTATTTTTGTATATTGATCTTGTACCCTGCAACCTTGCTGAAAATATCTGAGTTTTGAATACCTCTGGGACTTGCAGGGCAGAAGATTTCTGCTGCTGCTACGAAAGTTTAAACAAACTCCATTTCATCCTGTATGAAGTCTGCATAGGGACACCATTCTCAGTTTTTCTCGACTGTAAATTGAAACTGGTAATGCCATCATCTTCCCGGATGAATAGGAGAGTGTTTCTAAATTTTCATGTCTTTAGAGGACAGCAGGAAAGAAGTCTAATAAGGCTTGTGCAGTTAATAGTCCTTTTTTTTAGAATTTGGATTTGACAAGGGGATGAGGAATAATAATTATTTCTATGTATAAAGCTAACATGAAAAGGTAACAAATGTAAACTAGGCCACAGAAATCACTATCTATATTTGGTTTATGTTCCAGTTTGCATAAGGAGCTAAAGTCACAATTTTATGTTTTTTATGTTGTTCTTTGGATAAAGTAAATGACAACACTCTTTCTGATGTGTATTTCTAGATGGGGAAATGGTTCATTTACTCTTGTATAATTTAGGTGTCTTTTCAGAGATGTATTCCATAACCATAAAGCAAAGATAAAATTCATCTATGCAGGGACTGAACTTTGGCTTCATTAGCACTCTAGGCTAAGGAGCATAACTAATCAGCTGCAGTCGCAGTGTCCTGATAATGGTGAGTGAACCACAGGCTACCCGGAAAAGGACTTTATTATAACTTAATATCTGGCTTTAGAAATTACCCTAATGTAGTGATTTTTTAAAAAGAGATTCTGTCATTTACCCACTTTTCATTAGGTACCTGCTATGTGCCCAACGTGTATTAGGAGAAGATCAAGAAAAAGCTGATACAATTCATAGAGAATCTTTTTAAGGTCACTGCTTCACGGATTTTATAGCCACTAAACAAACAAAAATAAAAAACGCAACCAGAAAGACAGCACTACAATGCCATGATGTCAGTATGATGAGATGTTCGATTGCATGGTGTCAATTTTTTATAATGTAGGCATTCAAAAAATAAACAGATCGATAAAGGGTGAAGTGGTCAACATATTACCTATGACTGACTCTAATCCTTGTAGAAGTGGATGAGAGTTTGACTGAACTCAGCTAATAGATTACAAGTCCGGAAGAATATTTCAAATAACAGGAGGTGGTACCTTTGGCTAGATAATGAAGAATGAACTGGAGCAAGGTGTTACATTCTATTTCTGCTTATTCAACAGTATCACCCTAGTCAGGTTAGTTTCTTGCCTCAGTTACTTTTTCTGGGAACATATTTTTATTGTCTTTGGGTATGCCGGCAACAACATGACTAATGAATTAAAATTGAGGGTGATTAAATGGGTTTGAGTTCGGTGTAAGATGTCCAGTGTGGTGGTCAGATCAAGAGTTATTTTTCTGCTCTCAGAGTTTCTATTAATCCTGGTATCTTGCTTTGAGGTACTATATAAATGCGGTTTCATGGTTTTAGTGAAGGGATGTAAGTGATAAAGCCAAATCAAACAATTTGGGGAGTAAGAGGACACATGACAATTTTATAAGGGTTTGCTGAATTAGGCAATATAGCTTTCTGAAATGGTCCACCCGCTAACATGGGCCCTGTCCTTTTCAGGTTGAGTAGGTTGTTTGTGGAAGTGTAGTCCTACTACATGGCCACTAGGGGGACTGCAAGTGTCCTGAGACAGGATTTTCCTGGGTGTGGTCAGCCTCCTTTGGTGATTTCAACACACAGCCAAGGCCCTAGCACAGGATAACTTGAACCAGAACTGCCTATCACCAGACAATAAATAAGCAACTGTGGTACTTAGTGTTTCATCTGGGATGTTCTTCCCAAAGGGGCAAACATTTTTAGTAATATTTTAACTTCTTGATAACATTTTTTTGCATGTGGAACAGGGAAGAGTGACAGCTTATAGAGCAGTTTCATATTCCATTATTGTAGTTCATTCTCATTTCTAACCTGTACAAGTAGCCAGGCTTTGGAATATTGTTATGACATTCATACTACTATAGTACTATTATTCCCATTGTAAACCTGTTCATAGAGGTTAGGTAACATGCCTACAGTCAAACAGCTTCAAGTGACAGAGCCAGGATTTCAGTCACACTCTTTCTTATCTGAATCATGTGTTCCTGTATTTGTCTCACAGCTCTTTTTACCTCATAGATAGGAAAGATGAGAGTCAGAGAGGCAAAAGAACCAAAACCAGTATCAATAATAGAAATTGGTAAAACTTCTAAGGCTTCTAGATGTCTTACTTACCCACCAGACTGATGGATTTTGTTGTGTGGGAGTTCTGAGTGCCAGTAACCTTGCCATTCTATTTTACAGACTGCATTTATTCAATAAATACTTATTGAGCACCTACTGTTTACCAAATTCTATACTAGATACTGATGGTGCAGCAGTGAACAAGGTAAACTAAACTCCCTCCTTGGGGCCTACAGTTTAGTGAAAGGAGACATGTAGAATACATCAGAGGGTGAAAATTGTCATGGGGAATAATTCAGCAAAGTGTAGGGGATAGAGATTGATAGTGGGGAGGAATATTTTCTGTTTGTTGGTCAGGGAAAGCCTTACTGAGAAGATGACATTTGAACAGTGACCTGAAGGAAATGAGGAAGTTAGCTATATGAATATCTGGGGTTAAAATATTTCAGACACAGGGAACAAAAGGGACTGAGGCAGGAGCACACTTAGTGTAATGGAGGACAGCAAGGAGGCCCATATGGCTAGTATAAATATGTAGAGTGACAGGAAGTGAGATCAGTTAATGAGGAGCGTGGTAAGTCTTCCTTAAGACTTTGGTTTTTACTCTGAGATGGGGAATATTGCAAGATTTTGAGCAAAGTAACATGATCTGACTTGCATTTTAACAGGATCCCTCCTCTTCATAGCATCTGTCATTCTCTGATATCTCATACATTTGTTTGTTTACTGTTTGTGTGGAGAAGAGACTGTGGGAGCAAAGGGGAAGCAGACAGACAAGGTCACTGCAATAATCCAGATGAGAGATGAGGGTGGCTCAGACTAGGGGGGTACAGTGGAAGAGGTAGGAAGTGGCTGGATTCTGTATGGGTTTTGATGGTAGCACCAACATTTACTGACAGATTGAATATTCATTGTGGAAAAATTGAGAAGACACAAGGATGGTTGTCAAGTTTTTTGTTTGAGCAACTAGAAAACTGAGATTGTCATTTATGGAGATGGTGAAGATTGTATGTAGAGCAGGTACATGGAGAAGATAGAAATTAATTGTTTGATTTTGGATGTATAAAATTTGATTTATCTGGTGAACATCCTGATGGCTTCTTCTCAGTTTTCATACAGTACCCCCAGCTTTCCTACTCTTCAAAAAATACTCAGGCTGTCAGTGCTCTCTCCTCTCCCTTTTTACTTTATAGAGGCTTAGAGAAGAGTAGGGTCTCGTCCAAGGTAAAACAATGAGCAGATGATAGCACTAGAGCACGAACTCAGTTTTCTTGGATTCTGGCTAAGTGGTTTTTTTCTCAGTGTTATTCTGAGGCCTCGTTTGGGGGAGTGAAACTTTTCTTTTTGCCCAAACCAAAAACCAGGTGATTAAACTAAATAGTGAATAAAAACTGGGAAACCATACAAATCTGCTGCTGCCCCAATCAAACTGAAATATTATTATGTTTTTACTGACCATATACCAAAATAATTTTCCCAGAAAAACACAATAAGTGGATTTTTAAAGGAAATTTTAGCTTTGATCAAAGTTGGAATCTATAAAAACCTGAACAGAAATGGTCTAAAATCCTAGGATATTAGTATTCTTGGAACTTTGGAGGCCCTCTTGTCCAGCTACCTCATTTTATGGGTGTGGCATCTGAGGCATAGAGATGGAAAGGGGCTTGGTTAAGGTCACACAGCAAGCTAATGCCTGAGATTAGTCAGAGCCTGTTCTGTATGTTACTTCTTTGGAAAAGTCTATATTGGAAAAGTGATTCCATACTTAGAACAAAGAATGATAATAGTAGCAATAATAGTAATAGCACTTTCTTAGTGTTTGCTATGTGACAAACTTTGGCACCGTACATGTATTATTCATTTAATTTTCATATCAACCTTAGGAAGTAGGTGCAGAGAGGTTAAGTAAGTTGCCCAGTGGTCACACAGCTACACACCTAGAAAGTAGCAGAACTTGAGTGCAGCCACATGAAGTCTGGCTTTTAGCCACAAGATACTAACCTCTGTGAAATATTAGCAACTTCTCAGATAACCCAGCCATTCAACTTTAAGGTCCTGAAAGAGTGGTGACTGAGGTGACTTCATTATGCATTGCCACTATTATAGCCCACTGATCCTTACCAAATAGCTGAGTTCCCTAGAGATTAAAGTTGAGGTGGAATGACAGAAAGGGTTGGTGAGAAGTTGATAACTTATGACAGACATTAGAAAAAAAGATTATAAAAATTGCTTAAAAGGGCCTAGAAATTCCAAGGAACTTGAAAGATCTCAAAACCCACTACATACCTGGGCAACGCAATGTCTGCTTAGATAGGAGAGCTCCCAAGGTAAGAAAATGAAAGTATACAGTTTTTGGAGTCAGGAACTGCTTTATGTTCTTTTTATGTGTTACTTCATTTAATCCTCAAAGTAACTCTGTGAGGTAGGTACCTTATTATTCTCATGTTATAGATGAAGAAACAGGGGCAAAGCAATTAAGTAACATGCCTAAGGTTATAGAACAAGTAAGTGGAAGAGCAAATATCAGAATCCAGGCAATCCAGTTCCACAACGTATGTTTTTTTCCACTACATTTAGAGAAAGAAGTAATACTCGTATTACAGAAAGTTTTTGCCCAAGCTTCAGACATTGAGCAACTCTTATCCTTAGTCTACATCAGCTTCTTTTAAAAGCTCTTAAAGGAAAAGACACTTACTTAAGATTTCATGGTGAATAAGTGGCAGAGCCAGAGCTTGAACTTGAGACTCTAGCCTGGCAGACATCTTTCCACTCTATCGGTCCCACTCCCTTCCCACACCGACTTGTCTCCCTCCATTCATACTTCTGTATTGCCCTTCCCTCACCTTTTTAAAAAAATTGACTATCTTCATCAACATAATTGGACAGAGAATTGGGAGAATGAGCAGAGTCCATCCTCTTCCGGAGAATGGACAAAAAGAACAAAATATCAGGAAAAAAATGCCAGAATATGGGATTTACAATAAATAATAAGGGGAGATTCACAGCACTGCCAAGATACTACTTCCATTCCTCTAGGCCCAAATGGACTGTGCAGAATCCCAAAGGAAGTCATGAATATGACTGTCAGATTTTTGTTGCTGTGGAAATGGAAGGAGGCTATGGTGAAAGTCTGTCTCTCTCCAAGTTTTCTTTTAAGTAAGATGCTATCTTGCCATTCATATAAATGATAAATAATTAGACATTCTCTTTGAAAATGGGAAGTGCATGAGAGAAAGCATTTTTCCAAACTTGTCATTTTGGGCTACCTCTCTGAAGCATTTACCAACTTTTTTTTATTTTTTAAAGATGTGGGGTATACAATTCAGTGTTAGGTATACAAATGTTCATTACGCAGGTACCCTTGTTAATGAGGTGTGCTCCCCTCCTCCCCTGACAGTTTACCACTACTGCCAAACCCGCCTCCACACTTCCCCTGGAAGTTTCCCACTACTGCCAATCCTTTTCTTATAGTATTATGATAATCATTCAAGGTTCGCTTATGAGTGAGAATACGTGGTATTCAGTTCTTTGATTCTGTGATAGATCATTCTGTGTTACAGACTCTAAGTTCATCCAAGTTGCTGCGAAGTTTATAATTTTGTTCTTCTTTATGGTTGTGTAATATTCTATCATGCATATGTACCACATTTTTTTTAATCCAGTCCTCTTTCGATGGGCAGCACGGTTGGTTTCATGTTTTTGCTATTGTAAATAACACTGTGATAAACATGTGTGTGCAGGTATCTTTTTCACAGAGTGATTTGAATTCCTCTGGGTATATTCCCAGCAGGGGGATTGCAGGGTCGTATGGAAGGTCGATTTATAGAAATTTTGGGAATCACTACACTGTTTTCCACAGAGGTTGTACTAGTTTACACTCTCACCAACAGTATAGAAGTGTTCCCTTTTCGCTGCATCCTCTCCAGCATCTGATGTTTTTTGTGATATTGATGATGGCCATCCTGACTAGAGTTAGGTGGTATCTCACTGTGGTTTTAATTTGCATTTCTTTGATGACTAGTGAGTCTGAGCATTTTTTCATGTATCTGTTGACTGCTCGTACGTCTTCTTTTGAGAGGTGTCTATTCATATCTTTTGCCTACTTTGTAATGAGGTTGTTTGTTTTTTTTCTTTTCAGCACATTTGAGTTCCTTGTAGATCTTAGATATTAGGCCGTAGATGAGGATATCATATAAACCTAAAGTTGGGAGAAAAGATGGAAACACTTGGTGTTTGGGTGCAAAAAATTATTTCAAAGCATGTTTTGGGTCTGTTTACTTTGCCCATCCCACTTTCCCTTTCATCTTTGTTTTAAAAACCAAGGTTAGCAAATGTATAGTTGGTGAGTGTTTCCAATTATTTATTTGAGAAATTTGTTTAATCAGCCTTTTAAATTAAGAAAGACCAAATTAGACTGAGATATTTCAGCCACCAAATATCTAAAAATAGAGCAAAAATCTTAACCATACTCATATTTTCAGATAGTATGTTATTTGCTTTGGACGCTTGCTGAACTTTACTGAGATGCTGGATTGACTCAAAATATGCCAAGTTAGATGTGGAATTGAACAGGATAGAATCTTCTCCACCTTTCCAGTTTTAGAGTTCTCCATCAGAGATGGCCTTGCAGTATTTGGTGAAAGCCAAGCTGAAGGCCTTGGGAATTAGGGTGGTGAAGGGATGTGTTGTTTTCCCAGGTCACCAGATCTTCTGAAAGTTTAGCTCCAGTCTTGTTAGTATCTTGGTTTTGTTGTTGTTATTTTGTCTGTTTGTTTGTGTGTTTGTGTGTTTGTTTCTTGAGTCGGAGTCTCTCTCTGTTGCCCAGGCTGTAGTGCAGTGGCACACCCACAGCCACCACAGTCTCGATCTGCTGAGCTCAGGTGATTCTTCTGCCTCAACTTTCCAAGTAACTGAAACCACAGGCACATACTGCCATGCCTAGATAATTTTTTGATTTATTGTAGAGATGAGGTCTCACCAAGTTGTCCAGGCTGGTCTCGAACCCCTGGGCTCAGGCAATCCTCTCGCCTCCACCTCCCAAAGTACTGGGATTACTGGCTCGAACCACCATGCCACAGCCTTAGTATCCTGTTTTAAAAGTCCATTAGTCTATAAGCTCCTTGAGGGTGAGAGTTCTGTTTGACTTTTCTTTCTATTCTCAGTGCCTAGCACAGAGGAAGCCTGACTATATAGTTATGTAATGCATGATTAAAATTTCAGCTTCCTCTTATTTGCTTATGGGTTAAAACCCAAATTCTTTTAGTCTGATGTTTAAGTCTCTTCTTGATTTGGCTTATTTTTCCAGCGTGAGTTCCTACAATTTCCTTACAAAAGTCTTAAAATGTAACCAAATCGATCTAGTCACTTTCACTTTAAACCATCCTAACTTTGTTTTGTGATCATGTTATTTTTCTTCTTATCCCTTTGATCTTTAAGGCTATCCCAATTTCAATACTATTCATTCTTCTAAGCTTAGCTTAAATAAAGCCTCCTACAAAACTTATATTCTCAACTCCCCCAACCCAAGAAGAAGTGATCTCTATGACATGACATGGTTGAAAGAATGTTGGTTTCAGTTTCCTCATCTGTAAACCAGGGCTAGAAATATTTAGCTTATGAGATTTTGGGGGGAGACGATCATATGAGATGATGTATGTTAGACCACAAGAGTCAGTGCTTAATACCTTTTAGACATCCCTTTCTTCCTTCTCCATTGATGTGGTACTTAGTTCCTTACATTTTAATTATTTGCTGTATCCTTTCAAATATCTTTCTAAACATTCTTTTCTTTTAGAGAAAGATTGTTTCTTGGATATAAGATCTCCAAAGCACATAGCTTAGAGTGTGGTACATAGTAAATATTCCATAAGTATTTCTTTATTAAATGATTTTCAGTCAATAGTATTAAGTGGCTGCCAAAAACAACTGATAGATCATAAAAGTTCCATTAACAGAAATACAATTGGCCCTTCATATCCACAGATTCCACATCTGCAGATTTCAGCAACTACAGGTGGAAAATATCTTTAAAACACTCAATAAAACATAACAATTCAACAGTATAAAGAAACTATAAATGAAGTACACAGGAGGATGTTCATAGGCTAAATGCAAATATGATGTCTTTTTGTATGTTTTATATAAGATACTTGAGCATTTTTGAATTTTATGGGAGACTGGGGGGGCGGGCAGTTGGAACCAAGTGGATACCAAAGGACTACTGTAAGGGGTTCAGAATAAAAGAAGTGATTGTCTTGATCTGTTATATTCTGACCAGACCATATTTGCAATGTGCAGTTCAACCCCAGTATTCATGTGACATCTCCTTTTGTAAATCATGGAGGAGCTGAGATGCTGGGTTAAATATGGTAAGAGAGACAGGGAGCAGTGGACATAACTATCGTATCAATATATATGAAGGATTGGCATGGAATAAAGAAGTTAGATGTTTTCTTGTAGTACCCCAAAGGGCAAAAACAACAAGCACATATATTCGGTAATATATTTTTTTCAAAATATATATATTTTTTTAATATATATTTTTAATTTTAAAATTGTGGGGTACAGTTAAGGGTTAGGTATGCAAATATTCATTGTGCAGGTACCCTTGTTGATAAGGTGTGTCCCCCTTTCCCCAGACAGATATTGACTACCGTTAAACCCACCTCCCTTCCCCTTCCTGTCCCTCCCATAGTTTCCCGCCACTGTCAATCCTTTTCTTATAGTATTACGGTAGTTGTTCAAGGTCCACTTATGAGTGAGAACATGTGATGCTCAGATCTTTGTTTCTGTGAGAGATCACTCAGTATTATAAACTCCAATTCCATCCAGGTTGCTGTGAAGTTCATGATTTTGTTCTTTTTTATGGCTGCATAATATTTCATTGTGTATATGTACCACATTTTTAAAATTCAGTCCTCTTTTGATGGAAAGCATGGTTGGTTCCATGATCTTGAACAATGCTGCAATAAACATACGTGTGCAGGTATCTT
>CAUYQG010071063.1:0-47163 GCA_963574415.1 Tarsius wallacei | reverse complement strand
TTTTTGATTTATTGTAGAGATGAGGTCTCGCCAAGTTGCCCAGGCGGGTCTCGAACCCGCGGGCTCAGGCAATTCACTCACCTCGGCCTCCCAAAGCGCAGGATTACAGGCTGAGCCACTGAGCCCGGCGGCGGGTTTTCTTAAAGCTGGAAAATTAAATCTTACCTGGAATAATAATAGTACACACACAAAGCACTTAGTCTGAGCTAGGTGGTTATAAGTGTTTTACTGTTAAAAGTGCTTGTAGGTGCTTTACCCATATTAACTTATTTAATAATCACAATAAACTTATTTTACAGGCGAGGACATTAGCTTGCCTGGGTAACATTAGTTTGGTAATATCCACGCATACCTGTCCTCACTATCACTACTACACCACAGAAGTGTTTCCTCTAAGAGCCTATGTTCTGATTCTCCCATTTGCTACCTGTGAAACCTGCAGCCAATTAAACTGTTTAAAGTTCTTTTCTTTTTTTGTAGTGTTGAAGATTGTAATACCCACTCTGCCTTCATAACAAATGGAGTAATGTTTACAAGTGCCTTTGTGAACCTTAAAGCACTGTCTAAATCTAATTTGTTCTTGTTAAAACATTTGACATCCAACATTTATTATAAAGAATAAAAGAGATGCCATATTTCTGTGGTAAACGGCTGGTAGTATGGGAAGGATGAATATATTAAAATTAGACTGTTTTTGACTGCTGTATATGTGATAACATATGAACTGGATAGTAAGCTGAAAGGTTAGCTAAGGCAGACACCCGATTCCAAAGTGAGATATCAGTTCAAGATCCAGATTTTTGAGAATACTAACCTGTGAGGAAGCTATAAAAGCATCAGAACATTGGAGTTGGAGAAGGATTTGTGATGCAATTTCTTTGGAGAAAGCTGTTGCCTTGCCCATTTTCCCTCTGGCCCATTTCCACAGACAAACACACAGAGATGAGGAAGGGGTTGCAACCAGAGAGGGAGGCTTTGATGTGTGTCCTTTGAGATCCCAGAGGCGCATGCCCAGAAGCATATGGACAGGTATATGACATGTTTCAGAGGCTGTGGCTCTCGGTCTAAGGTGTTAGGACAGGGAAGACAAGAATGTTAGCATTTGGAACAGTGACTTCATGCTTCTGGGAGACAGTGGTCAATATTCGATGAATCCCAAGGGTGGGGAGGAGTATCTACATGTGGAATAGGATGGAAGGAGTGAAGGAGATAGGATCAGCTATACTCTGAACTTGTTGCATCTAGAAATGAGCAATATCAATTGTGAGAGCAGGTTGGTGTAAGAGTTGTCTTAGATCCTGTCTGGTAGGGCCACCTATAGGGATGATGGGGTGTCAGCAGAAAGGAAACTGGACGTTTCCAGATTGCTAGAGGGCCCCATTCTTAGCTTAATGCTCTGCAGCCACTATCTTGAAATTCTTAATTTTTGAACAAAGGGCCCTTCAATTTTATTTTGTCCTGGGTCCCACAGCTTATGTAGCTGGGCCTGCAGATGTGACACTACCCATGAAGTTGGGAGTCTCTGTTAAAGCCAGCACAAGAAGAGGAGCTTTAAGTATCTGTCAGGCCCGACACCACTTTACAGTGGAATCTGTCAGATACAAACTGGTATTTTGGTAGACCCTGAAGCTACAATTAACCACAAGCCGTGGGAGTATTGGGGAAGAGGAACAAGCCATCTGCCACTGCCTGTAACCATACCCTAGCCTGGTAGCTGAGGGGGTTTGGGGTGTGGGTGGAGGAAGGGGCTGTGCAAATATTACTTTTGAATGAAGACTGAAGATGGAAAAGAAGAGGATATTCTAATTGAGACTGTATTTGTGAATGAATATAAGAAAAGTGAATAGGAGAGTCCAGGGCCTACTCTGCTATATAACAAAGGATGCAGAAAAAGTCTCCCTCAAATAATACATTTTAAAGAGGCAGTGGGAGGAAAAAAGTGCATTCTGATCCCTTTGTTCAATATGCCACTTAAATATAGTAACTTTTTCCTTATATAATCATTTTGGGGCTAACTTTATAGAATGTTTTATATGATTTCTTAGAAAAACATCTAGTGAAAAATTTTTTTTAATGGTTTTTAAAAAGATGTTAGGAATAATTTTATTAGAATGCATCTTGCCTTTCTTTGTCAGTTGTACCCAGGGTTTCACTATTTATAGAAGATACATCACAACCTCTTTTTTCCAGTTTCGAATTAATTATCGTCATAGCTTCCTTTTCCTTGATTACACAAATGACTGTTGCCTACACTGTGCTCAGATTAGTGCTCTCACTTTTTAGTATAATTTAGTGTTTGAAACAGACTATGCATTGATTCATCATATTGACATTAATAAAATGTATATTCTAGATACTTATAATTATGACATTTGTCACAATTTGAGATTTTTTCTCCTTGTGTAATTTAGTAACATGTTTGCTATCTAATTTTGTTATTATTTCTTCAGAAAAACTGTTATTCCTGAACCAGTGCATATAAGACTGTTTTGTAACCTAAGTAATGTGTAGGTTCATTAACATTTTTTCCATAAAGTGAAAGTTTTACAAAAGTTTTTAGTATTGATAACTTTGATTTAATTTCTTTATCTCTGACCTGCTTTGCACTTTTTAAAATATCAGGATTTTATTAAAATACTTTATTTCAGTCTTTCCTCTCTCCTTAGATAATTTTTGAAGTGTAGAACTTTATATTTTTATTTATCATTACTAGTTAAAGAATCCATCATATTAAATTGAGTTTTGTCTATTTGGTAGACAAAAGCTTACTGACAGCTTTTATCCACCTATGTAGTTGTACCCGTGCATTTTCTTTTAATATTTCAGGTTTTTAAATGAAATGATATCTCATCTTTTAAAACTTTCTTATCCCAGTCTACCCTATTTTGTAGCTCCTTAAGGGCAAGGATCACATCTTATATCATTTTGCTAGGTCTTTCACTGACTGGGGGGTTGGGGACAATTTTCAGTCAAACCTCAGTGCTATTTACATGGTGACTTGGACAAATAGGTAGGTGCTCAATAAATGGGAGTTGAATTGCATACTTTTAAAGTAAATGTGTCAAATCTTTGCACTAATATTTATCTTGCATTTTTATAGGCTAACATATCCAGTGATCACTGGCCATCTTTGGTTCAAGAGGCTACAACTGAGGCCTTGAAACTTTGCTTTTGTCCACTGGCTGTTCTTTTACAAGCTTTGCTACAATTCAATCGCAAAATGGGGGCAAGGTATGAAGAATTTTGGTTCATTTCTTTTTGTCTTGGAAATACTTTTTTACTTTAAATCCTTCTAGAAAACAATTAAGGAAAGATTTACAATTTGTTTAATGGACTAATTTAACAAATTTTAACAAAGTAAATATATTTACTTTGGAAGGGCTAATTCTAGAAATTCAGTAAGGGAGGAAAAAGTCTTATATTTATTTAAAAAATAATTTGGTACACAAATATTGGATATGAGAGATTGATATGAAAGCATTTTCAATGAAGGAAGCCTTGGAGTTTTTGCTCTTCACTATGTTAGGAGGCACTAGTAGTGTGATGTGGATTCTAGGAGCAAACAGAACCAAAAAGACCCATGGTCAAGGCTACCTTAACAGAAGTTCTTGCAAATACAAGAAGCTATGAAAAAAAAGAAAGAAAGAAGCTGGGCTCGGTGGCTCAGCCTGTAATCCCAGCGCTTTGGGAGGCTGAGGTGAGTGGATTGCCTGAGCCCGTGGGTCCGAGACCCGCCTGGGCAACTTGGCGAGACCTCATCTCTACAATAAATTAAAAAAAAAAATTAGCCGGGTGTGGTAGCACGTGCCTGTAGTTCCAGCTACTTGGAAGACTGAGGCGGAAGAATCGCTGGAGCCCAGCAGGTTGAGGCTGCGGTGGACAGGAGCAGCCACTGCACTCCAGTCTGGGCGACGAAGTGAGACTCCGACTCAAAAAAAAAAAGGAAAGAAATATTGAAAAAGCAGAGGCATGTTGTTTATAAATAATATGGTTTCATATCTATAAAATCTAAAAGCTACTCTGATTAAAATATTAAAATTCTAGTAGTATTTTTACTGGAGGATAAGGAAAGTATCAGAAATAAATTTGAAGAGAATTACTTAAATATCATGTGGATGCAAAAGCAGACAAGAATATTTTAGAATTCTGAAAATAATGTCTAGTTCTAATGCATAGTACACATAAAACAAAGCAACTGTATGTAAAGCAGTGATTTAGAAGCGAACATTTTTGGAAAAGATAAGTATTGTAGAGAGAGAGCTTAATACATATAAATACATGGCAAAAGACACATCATTAAATAGGGATGATAGAAGATTAAGACCCTATGACTAATTAGCAATTCTAGCATTATTAATATTTATTTATTAATATTAATTTATTTATTAATATTGTTTATTTCTTTACTTAAGATTTGTCTTTAGCCATTTTAGTGTGTGAGTAATTTCACCAATAAATGTTTTAGACTATAATTTAAACTTCCTAATGAATTACTTATGCTGATGCTCAGTGAGAATAATTTAGAGCAGTGGTCCCTGACCTTTTTGGCATCAGGGACGGGTTTCATGAAAGACAGGTTTTTCACTGACTGGGGAGTTGGGGGGAATTTGCGGTCAAATCTCAGTGCTCATGTGAATCAATATTTGCAGCTGCTCCCCAGCGCCAGCATCACCCCCTCACTTTCACCTCAGATCGTCAGGCTTTAGATTCTCATAAGGAGTGCATAACCTAGATCCCTCACATGCACAGTTCGCAATGGGGTTTGCACTCTTATGAAAATCTAATGCCACCAATGGTCTGACAGGAGGTGGAGCTTTAACAGTAATGTGAGATACAGGGAGCAGATGTAAATACAGATGGAGCTTTGCTCATTCACCTGCTGTTCTCCTCCTGCTGTGAGGCCCGGTTCCTAACAGGCCACGGACCAGTGATTACTGTGTGATCACTATCCAAAAGCATCTTCAAGATAAGTTATTTAGTTCCTGCTTCAAACCAATTGCTACTCATAAGATCCTTCAATTTAGCAGTTCTGAAGTTATGACTTTTTATGTTATTTTTACCAATACAGAAGTTTTCTGAGTAATAGATGGTAAGTTAGGAAGGAAAAAAATTAAAATGTAACTGCAGCCTGTTAATTACATGGGTTCACATATATACATTCTCAAAAACATACACTGAAAGCCTGTATGACACACTTAGCCTCTAGTGTAAATGTTAAATATTTCTTGTTCCACTCTTTATCATCTTTGTATTATTTATCAGTTTATTTATTTTCTGCCTACTTTCCAAAAAGATCAGAAGTGGAGCACTCAGAAGTGCTTACAAAATAGGGTCCATGTCCCCATTCTATTTGGAATGAGCCTTAACTTATTTATCTGCAAAATGAGAATAACGGCTACCTCCCTAATAAGGTTGTGAATATTAAATATGACCACATATATTAATATAAACACTTAGCATAGTATCTAGTGCATGATAAATACTTAATAAATATTTATTATTATTATTACTATGTTTATTAGTATTTTAATTTAAAAATCACAACCAGGTATCATTTGCAAAAGAAAGAAAATGTATGTGTGAGATTAGTATATAAAATATTTTATTTAATTGACATGCTTCAGACTAATTGTAAGTATCTTTTTCCTAGAGAGACACGGCGTCTTTTGGAGAGAGTGGTATATCAGCCTGGGTATCCCAAAACTATTGTATCTACTGCACGTTGGTACCTACTGAGACACTTGTATGCCAAAGATGACTATGAGCTTATTGATGTAAGGCATTGATTTTATTTAATATATATTTTATCTTGGATTTAAGGGCTTTAGGGTTTTTTTTTTTAGAATTACTCTACTCTGTGATTTAGTTTTTAAAAAATGAGCATGATGACCGGGCGTGGTGGCTCAGCCTGTAATCCCAGCACTTTGAGAGGCCAAGATGAGAGGACTGTCTGAGCCCTGGGCTTCAAGACCACCCTGGGAAACTTGGTGAGACCTCATCTCTACAATAGATCACAAAAACTAGCCTGGCATGGTGGCGTGCGTCTGTAGTTCCAGCTACTTGGAAGGCTGAGACGGAAGGATTGCCTAAGCCCAGTAGGTTGAGGCTGCGGTGGCTGTGAACATGCCGCTGCACTCCAGCCTGGGCAACAAGAGCGAGACTCCAACTAAAGAAAAATAAATAAATAAATAAGCATGATATTCTTAGGCCAACAAAAGACTACAGTGTCTACTATTGCATCTATTGAAGGTAGAGAAATGTTTATGCACATAGCTTGAAGGTTAAATATATAGTTTGTATCTTACCATAGGTTAGTTATGAAATTCCCATTTGATGTTGGAATATTGAAAATCGGGGGCTCTTTGTCCTAAATAACAGAATGGTTAAAGTTGTGTTTAAAAATAGTTAAATGTAGATTCAGCCTGTATATGTGCAAGATGCCTTTATATGGGGAAGCTATTCTGGTTGAGCATTTCTAATCCAAAAATATGAAAACAGAAATGCTTCAAAAATTTGAAACTTTTTAGCACCAACGTGACACTCAAAGGAAATACTCATTAGAGCATTTTGAATTTCAAATTAGATTTGCTCAACCTGTATTTATATTTTTTATTTTTTTGGATCGTAACCATTGCAAAGCCAGAATCCAAACTAATAGCAAGTACTGAGGGTCTAAGTCATTGGTTTAAAACCTTAGGGTCATGATTGCTTGTGAAGTTTGTTGTAAATAATTGGATACTAACCATAGGTTGCAAATGGTTTTACTTTTTTATTTTCTGTAATAAAATATAGCAGATTCATGGATATTTTTATACACCTATCAATACATTCTTATAAGCCTTCTTAAGTGAAAGAGGAGGGTAGAATTATGAGAGCTTGGCTATTTATCTGTGAGCCAGTGAGATCATCACAAGTTTAAAAGTTATCCATCAGTTCTTGTGAGGCTTATAAAAAGCTGAGGACTGTAGTTCTAAAACCCTTATCTAGTGAAATTTATAGGAATACAAATATATGACCAGCTAAATACAACCTGAGGCACTACTGAGAACCAACTTTTTATTTCTTTTTTTTGGTTGGCCAGAGAGGAATGACTTAACTACACTTCCTTTCTTTCATATTATTTATGTAATTTTGCTGTGTCTTTAGAAATGAATGGATAAACTATTAGCAAGAGACAAATCTAAATAAAAATGGCCAAACAGTAAACCAATGGAGAGAAGACACATGCACGAATTGGCACTGGTCTTGTATTAACATCACAACAATGGCATTGTTTTTACCTGCCTGTATTTCTTTTTTCCTGAGCTGGGCATGTGATGCACCCTTTGTGCCTTTTAACCCAGAGTTTCTCAACCTCAGAGATCTCAACCTATTGAGATTGTGGAATGGACAATTTTTTATTGGGATTGGATGGGGGTTGTATGCTGTCCTGTGTACAGTGTTGAATGTTTAGCAGCATCCCTGGCCTCCTAGATACTAGATGTATTTTTATGGCCATTGCAGTGGAGACAATAGGGAGATCAGATGGAATTAGAGGTAGTAGAATCAAATGGGATGTTCATCATATTATCTTTGAAAAAAAATTGTTTGATTTCTTGCCTGTTTTATAATATAATATGCATGTGACAATTCTACTCTTCATTGGATGGCTTTTGGTGAAACATACAATATTAAAGAAATCGAAATGGAAACAATGCTTAGAGAAGGGCATTATAATGAACATATTGCAAACCAAAAAGATAGAACATATATGAATGCTGGGAGAGAATTCACCCTGAGTCTCTTACATTTCTAAGCATCCTGTGAGCAGTGGGCCTGCTCTTTTGTTCAGTCAGTGTTTTCAAGAATGTAGAACAGCCTTGGGAGACAGAGATGGTGTCTACTCTGTGGAGGAGAGGGTAAGCAATTTCTGCCCATTATAAAAGATTCAAGTCTCCTAGGCTGAAGGTTCTCCTCTTGTAATGCAACCCACTGCATATGTGGGAAACTCTATGTGCCTGTCCACATCACCTCTGAGGCTTAGACGACAAAGGGAACAGATGCAAATATGAGGGGACACACAAACATAAAATCGAAATTTATTTATACAGAATTGTATATTTATTTTTACATGTTTAAATATCAGTCTCCTTCAAAGTACTCTCCATTTGATACAATACACCTGTTGAGATGTGTTTTCTACTGTTCAAAACAGTTTTTGAACTCTTCAATTTGGATGCCTTTTAGTGCTGCTGCTGTTTCTTGTCGCATATCTTCCACATTCATAAAATATTTCCCTTGAAGGACTTTTTCATCCAGGGAAACAAACAAACAAAAAACGTTGATGGGGCGAGATCAGGTGACTAGGGCAGGGCACGGGTCATGCCATTTTTGGTCAAAAACTGCTAAACTCTCAGCATGGTATGGTCAGGTTCACTCCTAAATCACCCAACATGAAACAGGCAGGCACATTGAAAGACTCTCCAAAAAACAATTCACTGAAGCCAAATGCAGCATCTCATAACAATGCTAGCTAGTACACTGATGCTGATGGATTCCTAGGACACTCGCCTAGTGAGGGAAGCATGTACTACAAGGGGCCCGCCCTCCAAAAATAATTTCATTTTTCTTTTTTGAGGGGATTCCCCCCTTGTATGTTGATGCTCATGCTGCTTGCTATACCATAGTGATGAAGACTCAGGATTCCTGTGTCTTTGGCAGCATCCAGGGAACTGTGGCTTGTTAGCTTGTGAGTAGTATAAAATCTCAGACTCTTCACAGTGCTTGATAGTGAACAACAACAAAGATGTTTTAGTAGGTCAATGATCAGCTGAAATGGAAACTTCTAGTCTGTGAAATTGATGAAATTATGGAAGGGTTCTTGATAAAATGTACAACCTCTAGCCTAGATCCTAGGGTGTGGTTTTAAAGGGGAGCATTGTCATTTGGACAGTTCTGTGCATAAAATGATGTTTTGGGGTAAGGGTTTAGAGATGACAGTGTTGTAAAAAAAAGGCCACCAAACAAGCCCCTTAATTTTATACAGTGCCCATAGTGGTAACAATCAAAATGTTGGCATCTGTACTAATTTGCATCAACTGTGCTTCTCTCTGATGATAGCTTTGTTTGAACAATTTATTTCAGCAAAAATAACTGAAAGATTGCATGTAGTCATTTTTTCTAGTATAGTTTGATGTTGCTTTTTCAAGACTGCTGCCCTTGGAATACTTGGCTTCTATGAATCTAAATATAGGTATTGTTAATTAACAAAATACTCATATTCCTGTATGTGATTTCTCATAGGTGCTGGTCAACAATGCCAAAACTCATGGAGATATAAGAGCATTGGAACTGAATCAGAAATTGTCCTCACGATAATATTGGACTATTTTATAGCATGGAAACAAGGAAAAAGTATAAGAAT
The DNA here is from genome assembly GCA_963574415.1 of Tarsius wallacei. Taxonomy (NCBI): domain Eukaryota; kingdom Metazoa; phylum Chordata; class Mammalia; order Primates; family Tarsiidae; genus Tarsius; species Tarsius wallacei. The sequence goes on along the minus strand of CAUYQG010071063.1, from coordinate 37,760 downwards.
GAAGCATTGAATCAAGGGTTTTTCCCAAAGCAACATTTTTTTAAAACTATAGTTATTTTTTTTTCTTTTTTAAATCTGAAGATGTTGAAGTTTTTAAGTTAAGGATATAATTTTTCATTAACTCTTAACCTGATTTTAATCTGAAAAAAAATCTCTGATCTGGGAAGTCCATAATTAAAGGAAAACCATGGTTCCCATGGTTGCTCAGTGGTTATTCACAAACCATCATTTTCTGCATCTTGTGTGATGCACAACAGGGCATCTTTCTTTGTGTAATCCTTTATAATAAAGCCTTAATAGCCATTTTCTAAATAACATGCAAAAGCACATTAGCACAATGCAGAATTTTCATGTGTTAAAGATATAATTCAAAAATTTAATTTCTCCTATGAATTTTGGAGACTGGTACACCAGTTCATCATAAATCCAAATAATCTTGCAACCTATTTTGCTAGCATTCATTTCAGACTCTATTGAAGAAGCATAATGTAAATGTTGGTCAGTCTTAGACTCTAATGGATATATTTATGTAATTCAAAGCACTCAAGTGTGTGGCTGCATTGAACAACATTAATGTAAAATTTTGGAAAATAATGCAGAAATATTTAATTGATCATGTAATTCCTTCAATTATGATGAAAAGATTTGAACTTTCTGAAATAAAACAAAAATACAATGTCTTGTTTTCTTTATAGTGTCACTATCATACATAATTTTTAAATTCAAATTTTAAAACTTGAAAGCACAGTTATCTTTAATTTTTTTCAAAAAGCCCTTTTCCTATTTAAAGAAACCATGTCACTTATTTTGAATTTGTGGTTTTAAAAAGTTTTCAGGTATTTGCATTTTTTTGTACAAAAATATGTGGTTATTTAATTTATTGTTTTTAAACCAATAGTTTTACAGTGTTACTTTGTGAGATAGTAGAAAATTGATAATGTTCTTTAATTAAATTGTACCTCAGAGGTTAATCTATTGAACTGAACTGTAATCTGGTGTTTCCCAAATTTGGCAGGACATTATAATCATTCAGACCTATGCAATTAGAATCTTTAAGGATAAGGGTAGGCCTGGGACTCTGCATTTAAAGCTATGACTAGGAAATTATAATATTCATTCTGATTTGTGAGCCACTGGATTAACACAATGATGACTCTGCATTTAAAGGCATGCCTAAGAAATTCTAATGTTCATTATGATTTGTGAACAACTGGATCAGTCCAGTGATGAGTTTTCCCTTATCAGGATAAGCTCATGCCATTCTCTGCCCATTTCTTCCTTATCCTCATAATTGTCAAACTGATTCCGTGCGTTTAACAGCTTGGCCCAAAAGCTTAGCCAGAGATGCACTGCCTGTGCAACCCTGGTGCCCATGCCCTTCTGTTTTCTCAGGAAAACCCCTTGGCCTTTCCCTTCAGAATGGGTTGGCTCCAGCTGCCTAAATACTTTGACTTCAGTTCTTGTCCTCCATCTGCTATCTGGACTGTCCCAACGTACTTCTGCCTGGGGATTTGGTAAGCCTTTGCTTCAGGCCCATAATCAAGGGGTGGTAACCTTTAGACTCCCTTGCCAAATGCTGGCTTTCATGGACCTCCGACCCAGGTTTTTCTAGAAAGGAGGGTTGAAGCGATACCTCAGTTAATACCATCTCATGTCTCTCTTTTTGGTGTTTATGCGCACACATCCTCTCTTAACTTTTGTGAGCTACTTTATCTCCAGATTGCTGCCTCAGGTCATTTCTAGTCATGTGACTTTTATAGTGCTTACTTTGTGCCAGGCCTAGGCTCAGTGTTCTTAACATTGTCATTTAATACTAGGTAGTAGAGGAGAGTGGTGCTAAGCGGTGTGCTTACAACAAAGAAGCTTAAAAATGAATCAGTATTACCAGTTTCTAAAAACTCAAAATGGCCAGAATTTCTTTTTGTAGGTTATATATAAATTTAGTTTAATAAGAGGAATTAAAGTTATTTCCTGAAGTAATGATATTTAGCATTCATATTAATATTTCATTATTTTTGTTATATTTTGTTTGAGAATTAGGGTCTTTTCTGCTATGTTTATCCATCATTTTTCCATTATTGATTAATTAGATGTTTATAGACTAGTTTGGTATCTGACGATAGTTTCCGTTGGGAAAAAACATTTCAGCTTTCAAGTAAACTTTTGGAACACAAATCTATTTATTTGGAATCACTTATATTTCTTCAAGTGACTCTTCTGCTAATTTCTCATCTGGAAAAAAACCTTAATTTAAAATATTCTCTTTTTTCACTCTACAAGAGGAGCTATTGACAAACTTCCTTTAAATTGGGATTCTGCACAGGGTAGAACTGAATAGAAATACTTTGGTTGTACATTAAAGAAATCAAAAGATGTGGTTATTTGAAACACTATTTAACATCAGTTAGGCCAATATTATACTGGTAATGTAATATGTGAATATAAAAGTATACCTACTTGGCTGCTCCATGCAATGTTTGATATCTGCTGTGGGGAAATTTTATAAGAACATAAAAATAAAGCATATTTTGGAGCTTGCTAGATCCATTTTAGTTTTTGTGCAACTTTATTTTGGCAAAGTTGACATGTCTTCCTTTCTCCCACTTTGGCTGTTAATGGAACACACCTTATGCTTTCATGCTGCTTGTTAAAAGGCATAGTACTCAGCTGTTGGTTACAAATTGACCCTCAATTTGTAGGACAGGCTTTTCTGCTGTTTTTGTACTTGATAGAGATACATTCGTGTATTATATACAGGTACAATAATTTATATATGTATATATACTTTTTGAATTGGGGTCTCTCTTGTTCAGGATGGAGTGCAGTGGCACAACAAGACTATAGCTCACTGCAGCCTTGACCTCCTGGGATCAGGTGATACTTCTGCCTCAGCCTCCCAAGTAACTGTGACTATAGGCACACACCACCGTACCAGGCTAATTTTTTTTTTTTAAAAGAAACAAGGTCTTAGTATGTTGCCTTCGTCAGTCTGGAACAATGGCTCAAGCAATCCTCCTGCTTCAGCCTCCCAAAGTTAGGATTACAGGCGTAAGCTACTATACCCAGTCCCTATATATTATATATATATATATATATATATATATATTTGAGTTGGAGTCTCACTCTGTTGCCCAGACTGGAGTGCAGTGGCATGCTCCCGGCCACTGCAGCCTCGACCTGCTGGGCTCCGGCGATCCTTCTGCCTCAGCCTTCCAAGTAGCTGGAAGTACAGGCGTGTGCTACCACGCCCAGCTAATTCTTTTGATTTATTGTAAAGATGAGGTCTCGCCAAGTTGCCCAGGCTGGTCCCAAACCCGCGGGCTCAGGCAATCCACTTGGCCTCCCAAAGTGCTGGGATTATAGGTTGAGCCACCGAGCCCGGCCCATATGTATTTTTTAAGACTTCGCATATGGATGAAATAAAAAGTCAGAAAATTCTCTTAGAGTATGTGCCCGTTTTAGTTTTGTAAATGTAGTCACTTAAGGTCTATTGTACCTCAGGACCACTCATGATCTCTTCCTGTCCCTGTGCTGATACTGATTTTCCTTTCTTTGATTAGGAACTTTTTGAATAGCAGTATTTTAAATTCTAATGTATCTAAACAAATACCCTATACAGCTGTAATATTTTATAAATGCTAAACTATATTTAGACCTCAAAATATTTACAATTAGAAATATTAAGATTAGTATCTAGGCCAGGCTCGGTGGCTCAGCCTGTAATCCCAGCAATTTGGGAGGCCGAGGCGAGTGGATTGCCTGAGCCCGCGGGTTTGGGACCAGCCTGGGCAACTTGGCAAGACCTTGTCTCTACAATAAATCAAAAATTATCCAGGCATGGTAATGTGCGCCTGTAGTTCCGGCTACTTGGAAGGCTGAGGTGGAGGGATTGGCCGGAGCCCAGCAGGCCGACGCTGGGGTGGCCATGAGCATACCACTGCCCTCCAGCCTGGGCAACAGAGTAAAACTTTAAAAAAAAAAAATTAGTATCTAATAAATGGCTGTTATGAAACACTTAAAATGTTTTTTCTTATTAATTTTGAACTTAGAGTTGAAAATGCCCATTTGTTTTAGTAAAGGGAAACAGTGCCCATAGAGGGATAATTAAAATTGGAGTATACACCAAAACAAAGATTGGATTTCATATTACATCACTTGAGTACCGAAATAATTTGCGTGCCATAATCACTACTGAGTTTGAATCAGTAAAAACGTTCATTTGGGCTTCTTTACCACATACTTTCCCTGTGTGTAATAATTATTATAGAAACATTTAAATTATATGAATTTCTCTGGAGATAAGGTAATAATTTCTTTTTAAAAAGATTATCTTGCAGTTTCTGCTTTTGTTCAGTAGAATAATGGGTCCCAAAGATATTCATGCCCTAATCCCCAGAATTTGTGAAAACATGGCAAAAGAGACTTACTTGTAGGTGTGATTGAGCGTATAGACCTGGAAATGGGGAGATGAGCCTGGGTTATCCTGGTGGGTCCAGTTTAATCACAAGCATCCTTAAAAGTGGAGAACATTTCAGAGAGATATATGAAAAGGAAGAAAGTGAATTGACATTGCTGACTTTGAAGATGGAGGAAGGGGGCATCAACTGTTTGAGGCGGCTCTAAGAAACAAAAAAGCAAGGAAAGTTTTTCCTATTTAGCCCCGAAGGAACACAGCCTGTTGACCTCTTGAATGTAGCCTGGTGAGACCCATATCAGACTTCTGACCTATAGAACTATAAGATAATAAATTACGTTGTTGTAAGACACTGAGCTTGTGATAATTTGTATGGCAGCAATGGAAAATTGTTTCGCTGCTCATTGTGTATACTCTAAAAATGAATACACATTCCTTTGAATTTCACAAGATTACTGAAATTGGAGGTCAATCTAAATTGTTGCCAAAAAATGAGTGATAAGATATGATGAGTTATTAAAAATGGTTACTTGTGAAAATATAAATGTCAAACATATTTGGCTCTTAAGAATGTGGCTGTTCATTTTTATAATAGCTAATGTCTGAACTATTCTCACCCAAAATTGCTACTTACAGTGCAGTATCAGCAACATCATCAATAAGTATTTCACTCTAATTTTCTTTAAAAGAAACTGCATTAAATTATACTCACAAAATGTAAGGGGTATGGTTCAAACTGAGTTTCAATATTGAATGGGGGATTGGTTAAGTCTTGACCTTTCGCTTTTATTTGAATTTGTAAAATCAGGGCCTTGAGCTAGATTCCTAATGACAGCATTCTGTTGTTCTATGGTCACCAAAGTGTTCCCAGTCAGAAGTGAGCTGAAACAAAATACAATTGAAGCAGGAACTCTGGTTTCCCCTGAACAGGGGTACCCATTGTGCAGAGGCCCATATTTTATTTATTTATTTATTTATTTTATTTTTTTTTTTTTTTGAGTTGGAGTCTCACTCTGTCACCCAGACTGGAGTACAGTGGCCGCTCCCGGCCACTGCAGCCTCGACCTGCTGGGCTCCGGCGATCCTTCCGCCTCAGCCTTTCAAGTAGCTGGAACTACAGGCGTGTGCTACCATGCCCGGCTAATTTTTTGATTTATTGTAGAGATGAGGTCTCGCCAAGTTGCCCAGACAAGTCTCGAACCCACGGGCTCAGGCAATCCACTCACCTCAGCCTCCCAAAGTGCGGGATTACAGGCTGAGCCACCGAGCCCGGCTAGAGGCCCATACTTTAGAAAGAGGTAGGTAAACAGGTGTTGGTGCTAAGATCCTGAAAAGGAAAATATTCCTTCACTCAGAGAATACATTAAAGAAGCCAGCATCTATAATTGGTTGAAAGTAATTACATGTGCCTGCTACATCCAAATAGGTTATACTACTTACGGAAAGACCATGCACATTAATAAAACATTCACATTGTTTTATCTGACTCCCAGGTGACTTAAATAATTTGAGTTTTCAAGACTCTGTGTTTTTAATGCCATTTCTTCCCCTTTAGTCATATCCAATATGGTCATTAATCTCTGCAGAGAAAAATGCTACATGGTTTAGTGTGAAGCAATCAGGAACTTTTCTGGAAAACCACTGTATACTGGTTTAAAAGTTATAATCTTAATCTGAAAGGGACATAGGTTGAGAAAGAGATTATTACTGTACAGATAGTCATTACATACATGTCAGCTTCAGAAGTTTGGAAATTCGCCTGGGAGGAAGTCAAATGGGGAAAAAAGACAACTACAGGTTTTATCTGTGCTGACTAAGGATGTGCTTTCTTGTGTGTGTGTATTCTTGGTAGTGCAAATTTCTCTTGTGTTTGGGATGCAAGTGTCTTTGGGCCCAAGAGAAAAGCCAGATGGAGCAGGCTTTTCATGTGGAAAGGAGGAGGAGGTTAGGCAGAGAGAAAAAGCACTGCTGAGAAGGCAAATTTATATTGTTATGAACAGATTCTATAGGGTAGAAACAAATATATTTCAGAATTGCCCAAGGTCAGCCCTATAGTGCCTGAGAACAAGTGCTATGCATATGGTTGGAAGGTTTTCCTAAGAAATAGATTCAGAATAAATAAATGACCAGCTCCCTAGACCCAGATTTACAATAAGCAGTGGTGAGTAATTTGTGAATTTTAGGAAATACGTAGGCAGCCAAAGGTTTTTGTGCTAGTCAGGTAGCTTCCAAGAAAGCCCAAATAAGATCTAGCATAACAAGCCATGTGCAGTGGCTCATGCCTGTAATTCCAGCAACTTTGCGAGGCAGAGACAAGAGGATTGCCTGAGTCCACAGGTTCAAGACCAGCCTGGGCATCTTGGCAAAACCTTGTCTCTACAATAAATAAAACAATTAGCGGGACATGATTGTGTGCACCCGTGCCTCCAGCTACTTGGAAGGCTGAGGTGGAAGGATCTCCTGAGCTCATCAGGTCGAGGTTGCGGTGACCATGATTGTGCCACTGCACTCCAGAGTGAGAGTTCAACTCAAAAAGGAAAAAAAAAGAGATCTAGCATAACAAATTATCTTGATAGTGTACAGCCAAATACTGCTGCAGGAGATTTTTGTGCTTAGGAGGTAGTGATCGTTACCCACCAGGACTTTAGCAACTTACAGGCAGGAATAGGTTGAATGACCTTACCCTGTGCCAAGCTCTTTACACTATAATTTCTTTTAATTTTCACATCATTTTTACAGTAGCCATTTATCCTCATTTTACAGACCAAAACACTTTTTAAAAAGAGGGCTCAGAGAGATTTTCTATATTCTTAACCAAGTGAAATCTGGCCCCCAAAATAATTTCTAATGCTATTGTCAGATTTTGTTAATAATTGCTGTCAACTCAAAAATGTAAAAGAGTTGAGGTGTGTGTCTTTGAGACTGACTCAGTTATGCCAAGCTATATTCAAATGCTGGCATTTATCTTTTGATACTATCTGAATTCTAGAAGTATTCTTAGGAGGAAGGGAACCTCCTCCAAGGATTAACTTTGCAAATATAAAGCAATGTAATGATAAGGAATATTTCATCTTGTTACATTGTTACATTTTAAACTTGATATAAAGCAAGGCTGAAATGAGCTCATTTTTACATTTAATCCTTGACAACATCAAGAGTGCCAGCCCTTGGTTTTCTCTTTGACTTTTTCTAACCTCTCTTCATGGAGTTCAGCTTTCTTTTGGCCCTCCCACGTCTTAGGAACCCAGACACTTTCCTGGCTTGAAGGACCTTGCTCTCCTGTAGCTATCAACTCATCCCTTCAGAGAAGGTGGTTGATAAAGGTTCGTGGGTATATGTGCTCCTTCCTTCATTCTTTCCTTCCTTCCTTCTACCTATCCATTCATCCTGCAAGTTTTGGAGATTTAGTGCTGGTGTTGTGAATACATAAAAGCCTTTAAGTGCCAAGTGATGGAATTTAGCCTAGAGACAAGATAGATTTCTTGGTAGAGGAGTCCTTGCAGGTTGCAGCGGTGGGAGTTTGTCCAGTACACTGTAGGCCCTGCCCCCCTTGAAGTTCATTCCGGAATGTTTGTCTTCTGAGCACAGTGCATTACTTTTTTTGTAGAAGCATCTGCTGGTTGGATACTAATGGCTTTTACTTGGATGTAATAGCTATTGGGTTTGCTTTGTTAGCCAGGACTATGGAGGAAATATGCTTCCCTGAACATCGGCATCAGCACCTTGTGCACCTCCAGTCAATGTCTATAAGGTTTCCTCAGCTGTTAGCCTCCCTCCCCAGAGACAATAGAAAGACGTGCTTTTAAAATAGAGAAATTGTTTCTCATAATAATTTGTTTTAGGAGAAATCTATATTTTGCACTTCCCTTTACTTTTGTTCATTGCTAGAATTATTGCAAGCCAAGGTATTTCTTCTTATACATAGTAAAAGGACTTTTTTTAAGCTCAAGTATTTTTAGGTGCTGATATAAATCAGAGTTATATGAAAGAGTACCACGGAACTTGCCTTTCTGTATCTATGAAAATTGAGAATTCTGTTTATTTTTGTTAATCAGTACCATTTGTCAAGTACAGTACCTGCTATGTATAAGACACTAATATTAGATGGGCTTACAGATAGTTAGAGAAACAGGAGAGCATAACACCTAACAGCAAGTTCTCTGGACTTGTGAATTCAAATCCTGGCCCCATTATTTACTAGCAGTGTGACTTTACATAAGTTACATGACCTCTCTGTGCCTCTGTAATAGGCATCCAGTAGATTATATGAGTTAATCTATGGAAAGTAATTTATTTGAGCAGTCGCTAATTTCCAGTAATAACTCAGTAAATGTTTCTTCTAATTCTTCAATAGCCACAAGGCAGGTATTTTTATCCCCATTTTTAGATGAGGAAATTGAGACTCTGAAGTTAAGAAACATATTCTAAGTCACTGGTGGCACTAGGTTTAAACTTGGGTTTGTTAGGCTCCAAGGCTCCTCAAGAATTCTCAGTGTAGAAGTTTGGTTTACTTTTCTGTTTTTTCGGCTTGTGTCTTGTTAAAGAAGGCATAGTTTATGACATGCTGCTGAATATATCAGTCATTTCTGACTTATAACATTTATTACATGAGTAAATGTCTTCTGAAAATGAAGTAGCAGAACTCCACCAAGAAACAGGGATTTATGGAAATTTAGTCCATGGAGTCAGAAAACTTCACGAAAGCTCTAAAATAATACTAAACCTTCTCCACAAATGTATGTAACTCTAACCTCCTGGAAAAGGAATTGCCTAGTTGGGTAGGGACCAAACAGACAAATATTTTTTTCTGGCAACAATCCTGTCTCTCTCTGGGAGGACTTACCACCCTCTCTGCTTTGCAAAGATGCAGCACATTTATTTTATAGCATGGAAGGGGAATCAAGGAATCATTTATAGCCATTCTCTACTGAGCTGCATAATGCACCCATTTTCAAGCTTACATTGTAGGACAGGATCCTCTTTGGTAGGTAGGGATCTAGTGGGAGGTCTGGAAGCAACACTCAACTCCAAGTTGATCACTTGACACCATCTGCCAGCAGGAGTGCCCCATGGAACATGGAACCCTCTCCAACTTCACTGCTAGCTGTTTCCACATACTCACTGAACACTCTTCTGCCGGTTCCTGCGGTGTTTGGTGTCCTCGGGGATGTTCCTTGGTCTCTATTTCTTACTATAGTCTTCATGTTCCCCAGTCTCATCCCACCCAACCCAGGCAATATCTTTCTTACCCAAAACTCCAGTAATCATTTTTCTACTAGCGACTTCCAAAGCTAAATTCTTTGGATTTTTCTCATCTGCTCAAGACCCAGTTCTCTCACTAACTGCCAAACACCCCCACTTGGATGATTCCTTGATACCTCAAAATCAATTTGTTTAAAGCTGAACTCAGCCCTTCTCTGTCGTATTATTTCTCTCCTTTCCCACCCAAGTTTACTTTTTCCATTGTGTCTATAATGTATTCTCCACAGTACAGCCAGAGGGATCTTTCTTTCTCTTTCTCTTTCTTTCTTTCTCTCTCTCTCTCTCTCTCTCTCTCTCTCTCTCTCTCTCTCTCTCTCTCTCTCTCTCTCTCTCTCTCTCTCTTTCTTTCTTTCTTTTTGAGTTGGAGTCTCACTCTGCTGCCCAGATTGGAGTGCAGTGGCACGCTCACAGTCACTGCAGCCTCGACCTGCTAGGATCAGGCATTCCTTCTACCTCAGCCTTCCAAGCAGCTGGAGCTACAGGCAATCCTTCTACCTCAGCCTTCCAAGCAGCTGGAACTACGGGCACATGCCACCATGCCCAACTAAGTTTTGATTTATTGTAGAGATGAGGTCTCACCAAGTTGCCCAGGCAAATCTTGAACCTCTGGGCTCAGGCAATCCTCTTACCTCGGCCTTCCAAAGTGCTGGGATTATAGGCATGAGCCATGGCGCCCGGGATCTTTCTAAAACACAAATCTGCTAATGTCATTCTCCTACTTGAAATCCTTTAAAGGCTGCTCTGGGTCCTTAGGAAAAAGCCCAATTCCTCCACATGAGTTACAAAGCCTTTTGTGATGGGACACCCTTCACCGCCTAACTTTGCCAGCCTTCTCTTCTCTCATGGACCACTCACCTCCCTCACATCCCCCATCACACATTCTAGGCTCTGACCATATTGAGCTTCTTCAAGTTCTTGGTGTGTGTCTCATTCTCTTTTGACTTCCAGGCCTTTGCTTAGGCTGCTCCATCTGCCTGAACCTCCACCTCTGCCAATCAAGCCTCTTTCCCTTGGCTAATGTCTACTTACACTTCAGAGGTCTCAATTTACATATCCTCTCTTCTAGAAAACCCCTGATTTCTTGCATTTCTGGGTGCCTCTCCATGGTGTTCCCATCATACCCTTTATTTACCCATGTATTTGCAATTTTAATTGTTGGTCTTTTCCACTAGATGGTAAGTTCCCTAAGGGCCAGGTCTGTGTTTAAGTTGTTCAGTATTACACCCACAGTACTTAGCACATGAATGTATGGAGGCTTGAAAGATGTAAAAAGTAATACCCCACAAAAAGTGTGGCGGCTCCTTTGTAAAGTAACACTGCATGTGTGTGTGTGTGTGTGTGTGTGTGTGTGTGTGTGTGTATGTGTATTATAGATCAAGTTTTTCTTTTTTGGTGTTTTTGGATGCTATTTGCTATTACTAAGGGTGAAGCCAGCAGAAGTAAGCCAATGTTTGGAAAGTTTCTATAGAAGATGGGAGGCTGCTATTCCTTTGACCAAAGTTTTGGGGCATGCTGCTCTCCTGGCTATCAGATGGTAAGCATCTCTATCTCACAATTTGGCTAAGAAGGCAGGCAGTTACCTGTGTAGTGCGAGGTGAGGAACACATTCCTCATCCTTAATAAGGAAGCAAAACACTTTGAACATTATCACTTAGTCCTCAGTATGTCATATGACTTTTTCCCAAAGAGCAGGTATAAAAATTGTTATTGTACATATTTAAGATGTACAACATTGTGTTTTGATATACATTGTGATTACCACAATCAAGCTAATTAACATGTTTATCTCACATAGTTACCATTTGTGTGTGTGTGTGTGAAGAATATTTAAGATGTACTCTCAGCATATTTCAAATATACAGTACATTATTATTAACTATGATCACCATGCTGTACATTAGTCCTCCAGAACTTATTCATCTTTTAACTTCAAGTTGGTACCCTTTATCAAATCCTCCATTTTCCCCCACTCCCAACCTCTGGCAACTTCTGTTCTGCTCTTTGTTTATTTCTACTTCCACATATTAGTGAAATCATGCATTATTTGTCTTTCTGTGCCTGGCTTATTTCACTCAGCGTAATTTCCTCTAAGTTCATTCATGTTGTCACAAATGTCAGGCTTTCTTTCTTTTTTAAGCTTGAATAATGTTCCTCTGTGTGTGTGTGTATGAGTGTGTGTGCGCGTGAGCAAGCGTGTGTGTGTGTGTGTGTGTTTCCACAGTTTCTTTATCTGTTCATCTGTCAAGGAACACTTAAGGTTGTTTCTATATCTTGGCTATAGTGAATAAATGCTGCAGTGAACATGAGAGTGCAGATGTCTCCTTGACATATGGATTTCATTTCCTTTAGATATACACCCAGAAGTGGGATTGCTGGAGCATATGGTAGTTCTATTTCCATTTTTTGAGAAGATGCCATACTGTTTTCCATAATAGTTATACCAATTTACAAGCCCAATAACAGTGTACAAGGTTTTTTCCTCTACATCCTCACCAGTGTACTTTTTATCATTGGACTTGTTTTTGATAATAGCCCTTCTACCTGGCCATTACTTTGTTGAACTCTGCTGTGTCCATGTGGCTCTTTGAGCCATGGCCTCCATGTTTCCTAGCTTTGACCCCCTCCCTTACCTTGGGGAGGTGAATCTCCTCTCTCTCTCTCTCCAACTTACTTTCTTAATAAAGTATATTTTCCAATCTAAAAAAAAGTTCTACCTGGTACATAGTGATAGCTCATTGTGGTTTTGATTTGAAGTTTCCTGATGATTAGTGATGTTGAGTACCTTCTTATATACCTCTTAGCTATTTGTATCTCTTCTTTGGAAAAATGTCTATTTGGTCCTTTGTCCATTTTTTAATTGGGTTATCATTATTATTATTATTACTATTATTTTTTCTGTTGAGTTGTATAAATTTCTTATGTGCTTTATTAGCCCCCTATCAGATATATGGCCTACAAATATTTTCTCCCATTCCAAAGGTTTTTTTCCCTTTTTTTTTTTTGAGTTGGAGTCTCACTCTGTCACCCAGACTGGAGTACAGTGGCCGCTCCCAGCCACTGCAGCCTCGACCTGCTGGGCTCTGGCGATCCTTCCACCTCAGCCTTCCAAGTAGCTAGAACTACAGGTGCACGCTACCACACCTGGCTAATTTTTTATTTATTGTAGAGAGAAGGTCTTGCCAAGTTGCCCGGGTGGGTCTTGAACCCATGGGCTCAGGCAATCCACTCACCTCGGCCTCCCAAAGTGCTGGGATTACAGGCTGAGCCACCAAGCCCAGCCTGATTTTTTCCCCTTTTGTTGATTGTTTTCTTTGCTGTGCAGAAACTTTTTACTTTGATGTAGTCCCATTCATTTACTTTTTATTTTGTTGTCTGTGTTTTTGGTGTTATATTCAAAAAGTCTTTGCCAAGACCAATGTCAAGGGGCATTTCCCATATGTTTTCTAAGAGCAGATTTTGATAAGAAGAAAGAAATGGCAGGAAACGCTGAGAGGCAGCAGGACCCTTACACTATCCAAGACTGCTTTAATGGTGTTTGTCTATAAAGTGAGAACCACCTGAGATTTTCTAACATATGCCTCAAATCTGCAGTGTGGATCTGGATTGCAGAATCTATAGTGCTCCAACATCGTCGTGTATTTGTGAGGAGAGAAGTCTGACATTTCCCTAAGGATTAAGTAATGTTATTTGATAAAGCATAAAGTGCTGTTTGTATTGAGCTTCTCTAAGAGGATTGTTTGTATTTGTTACCATTTTGGGTCCATGATAAAATAAATGCAGGGGAACGGAGGCTCAGTGGTATCTTGAGAAGAGGCAAATTTACTGTGAAACAAAGGCTCTTGAACTTCAGAGCCTCTCACTTGCATAAACCCTAGTCACGTGTTTACAAGATCATTGTAAAATTTGCAGAAGTAAAACATTTTAACCACAATTGTTTGAGACCATTGATTAAGATAACTACGTCTATTCACTCCCACTTCCCTTGGTGTTAGGTGGAATGGCTGCGGGCATCTTTGAATCCAGCTAAATAGAAATTGAGTTGAGGATACATTTGGATTAGAGGGATATGTTCAGGTTCACAGTCACTTCTGTGTGGAGTTAAGTTACTGCTAGCTGTCCTGAGGTAGCAGTGGCTCCCAGGAATATAACTGTAGTCTTCGGTGCTGATTCATCTGGCGTTAGGACAGGACATCAACAACAAACCTAAGCATTAGGCCCTACAAAACCTGGATCTGCCCCTTCACTGGACATAGTTCTCAGGCCATCTAGATTCTGTGCAAACCTGTGAACACCCAACTTGACATTCCGAGGAGGAGAATGGTGGTGGAGGATCCATTGATCTGCCCTACACGGTACAGTCCAGGTCAACAACAATGAAAGAGACCCATTCTGGGAAAACTTTTGACCTGCTCTTACACTATTATTTGAACTACAGTCTAGTTCAGAGGATTTTTGCTTACAAGGGGAAAAAAAAATCACATTTTTTTTTCACTTGTTATATATCCTCTGCTTTTGCTGCCATGTCTATAGAGTGAAAAGTGACATGAGTGAGTTAACTTGGCCCTTGGTCTGTATGAATTCCTAATTTAACCCTTACTACAGCCATTCATTTAGTTCATTATGAAGAGTTACTCTTTTGGCCTAATATATTTTTTGTTGTTTAAAAAATATTTTTACTGGAAACAAAAATATCGTATTGTAAAAATATAAATGCTTTCATAAATGTTTAATGTAGAAAACAAAAGTTCATAATAGAATTACTGCTGTTTATTGTAAATTCTTACTTTTTTGGCATATTATATATGCACATTGTATTTAACTTATTTTAAAGCATTTTATTGCAAAAGTGGATAATATTCATATTGCTTTGAAACTTTTTTTAACCTAGTGGTATATCTAGCCTATCTTTCTGTATTATTTTTAAAGAACTTTAGTCCTTTAATACAGCATGGCAGGGGGGAGTCTGGTAATCCCATTAATGTAGTCAATCAGTTCCTAATAGTTGTGTTTTTGTCTTTTTTTTAGCTATAAAAATGGTGCTATAACGAGCATTCTTGTGCATATATCTTTGCACACTGGGATTTTTTTTTCCCTTATAATATAAATTTCTAGCTATGGAACTGCAGGATCAAAATGTTAACAGATGCATTCAAATTGCCCTCTAAATAATTGTACCAATTTATAGGCTAACCAATAATGATTTATCTCCATTCTTGTCAACTCAGTATTATCAATCACTTTAATTTTTGCCAATCTGAAAATGGCAGCTAAGAGTTCCTTTAATTTTATTCACTTAATAGTGAAGTTGAGCATCATTTCATACCTTCATTGATTATTCTGTTCTTGTGTGGCTTGCCTGTTCATATCCTCTGCCCATTTTGAAAAACAAATTGTATTTGTTATTATTATTTGTTAATATATTATATTAATAACTTGTAAGAGCTATTTGATATTACTTGTGATATTAGCCCTTTGTCTTTGCATAATACTTGATTACAAAGGAACACTTACTGTTGCATTTTACACTCTTAAATGAAATCCTGCTGTGAAAATCCCTTCAGTTTACAGTCAATGATACTGTATGAAGATTATTAAAAACAATAAATGGACATGTTTCATATAGTTTAAAAACACTAGAGAAATGGGCATTAGTTAAACACTTATTTATAAGGTAACTTGTTCTTTATTAGCAGACAAGTTGTCACTTTTCTTCCCAAAGCCAAGGAATGCGCCTAGCTCTGAATCAACGGTCCCCTTGCCCGACTTAAAAAAAGTTCTGTGATTAGAAAGTAGTCCTAGTTTTAGTAGAAATTGTAGGACATGGATAGTTTGTTTTTAGTTTTATGATTTTACTGCTTAACATCAGGCTCTACATTTAATCTTTCTATCTAGAAAAGTTAGACATATTTGAATTTTTATGCGAAATTAATTAGTGCTTTGAAGTACTTCTGAACTTAGCACATAGGTCAATTATGTTGGATATTTTTGGTGGAAGCTGCTTTATTATCTTATTTTGTATGGGTTAGCCCTTAGTTGCTCATAATTCTGGTCCATATGGAATACAATGAAGGTGTGTTTTAAATATATATGCATAGTCAGACTTGCTATAAACATTGGGATTGTTAGAGAAGGAAAACCTCTGGATCAGAAAGTTGCAAATTGACAGCCCACTAGATATGTCTGTTCCACAGACATTTCCCTCGTAGTTTAAGAACTATCTTGAACTAACGGCTAATGTTTGAAAATGGAGCGGTTTCTCTTGAAAAATATAATTTTGGCAGTAATGGACGATACACATGTTAGCCATGAATTGTAACTACATAGTGGCTATTACTTTTATAAAGAATAAGTGTCTCCAATTTGCCACAAGTCCTGCCATTCTTTAATGTGTTACAGCTGGCCTACTTCAATCACAAACATAATGTGTGTTATGTAGATGACCTTTTTCATTTGTAGGCAAACAAAAATATAAAAAGGCAGATATGTAAAGAAATCCCTTAATTCTTTTCATAAATAAATTCAACACATCAAAAGCTTCTTTGTTTTTTTGTTTCTTTTTCTGGCATGTTCATCTCCATAAAAGGTGATAAGAAATACCAGACATTAAAAGTAAACATCCCAGAGATATCAACAGTCTTCTTCAGAACTTTTCCCAACAAACCATTCCATTGGCTGGCAAAAAAGATGATGACTGAACAACAGGCTTATACTTCCTGAAGTTCCACTATCTTACGCTGTAATTTCCTTAGGTCTTTCTGTACTTTATGTTTCTCTAAATCCATCTTTGTTTTCTGTATTTGTTGGAGGGAGCTGAGAGAGTCATGAATCGATTGAAATCCTGGGAGAGGAGATGAGGGTAGGTATACTTACACAATGCATTGAAACTTTTTTTTGAAAATAAAAGTTGCTAGTCAACAGTCCTGCCATAATTGATTATCATTTAACTCAAAGCACATTAAATTCTGCTAAGACTGGTCTAAAAATGTACACAATCCATTTTTTGTATGTCATGAAGATGTATTAGCAGTAGTGGTTCAAGCAGTAGCTGATGTCTAATTGTTTTTCTTTCCCTCTCCCCAAATTTACATTGCATGAGGAAATAATTCTGTATTTCAAGAGAGAAATTTAAAAATCTTCTTCTTTTCCTGTATGCTTTGACAAGAGATTTGTGTGATTTTTCTTTCTTTAAATTCTTGTTACCAAATTGAAGAGGAAGACTGTATATGAGATCTTCAAACTTCTCTGAAAATACACTATCCCAAAGATCTAATGACCTCACCTGCTGTCTTCCTCCCTCCCAGCACTTTGTATCTCTCTTATGCATGTCTAGTCACTCATGACCACAGACCTACCAGACCTCAAGCTTCTTAGGGAACAGCCTATTTCACTGGGAAATTTCACATAGTCTTTTCTCAACTCATTTTTATTAAAGGCATAAGGAAGCACACCACTAATTTGGAGTGCCCCTTTGCTAGAACTCCGTGGATTTTGCTAGAACTCCATGAAGAAACATGAACATTGTAAATTCCTCTTCAGCTCATCCTGAATACTAGTGGAATGAGTAAAATTCAATCTTTAATTGTGAAGCAAAAAGAAAGGTCTTTAAATGAAGGGTGAGCTAAGTTTGGGGCATGATTGCTAGCCAGATAATTCACTGTTTTGATGTGATAGTGGGAGGGGTTAGATTTCTATGCTAGGAACATCTGGCAGAATGGCACCATAATATCCTCCCAAGACTCCTTGGAGGTGTCTCTATGCAGGACTAAAACTCGGTAGAATTTATACAGGAATTGTTCTGAGATCTAGAAGGCAGAAGGAGGGTTGGGGCTTTCTCTAATAAAGAAACTCTTCTGGTCCCTGTAACTCAGAATCATGACTTGAGGCAGATGGCTGCTCCACAGCGCCTATCCCATGTCCTTCCCTTTGACAAATTGGATGAGCCTTTCATATTAATCCTCTTTGATGTGAGCTCAGCTTGACACTGCTGCCATTAGCCTCTTAAAAAGAAAAGCAGTCATTACACTGGACTCTGCTAATTCATCTCTCTCTCTCACTTCTAAAGGTCAGGTCTCCAATCTGACATCTGTCCAGGCTCATTACCTGCAGTTCAACGAGAGGGACATTTGATTTAGGCTCCTAATTTCATAATGTACCCACGAGTCAGGTCTTGGTGATCACCAAGGACTTTCTAAGTCTCACAAGTCCATATTCTGTGATCTTAGAGAGTAACAAAACTCACAGCAATGGCAGGCCTGTGACATTGCCAAGTGTGAATGGAAAAAGTTAACTTATTTACATACCTTCTAGCACAGTGCTCACAATTCCACAGGATATTTTATTCTAGCAAAATATATGTATTCATATACCAAAGGATGTCACTAATGACAAGACTGATCCCTGGCCATCAGGTCAAAGTATAAGACTCTGAGGGATTGGACAGGAAAGGACAGATGTTCTTTACTTAACCAAAGGTATCTGCTCACCTGACTGATATTCATTCTGCATTTTCTCTAATTCACCCCAGATCTGTTTTTCCATTTGATTCATCCTCTTGGCCAATTTATTTTCCATGCGTTTTACTTTGCTTAGTTCTGCTTCCTGTTTCTCTGTATTGATAAAATTCTCGAATTTGCTTGAAAGCTGCTGCAATTTTTCTCCTATTTTATTTTCAGACTTTTCCTGTAAAACAGATCATGTCATAAAACTGTAGAAAAGAAGACTTTTGTGGATTTATATTTCAGCTTAGAGAAAATGTTTTTGAAACATATTTATTTTTCCATGTTAGTCATGAAAATTCAAGCCAAGCTCCCTTGTCTAAAACTGAGCTCATAGATGTAAGAGTTCATCCCTTTGTTTGGCTTTGTTCGTTTGCAGTTTCTGGAATTCTACAATGTTATAAAAGCAAAGGTCTGTAGTTTTGCTGAAATGCCTGGAGAATTTGGAATTTTAGTCTAGTGTTGAAAGAAGTGTAGCAAAGGAAGACATGTTAGATACCGCTTTCCCTGAGCTCCTTGGACACGCACCCTTGAACTTCACATCTGTGTGGACAGTCTTCAACGAGAATAGTGAGTGACTCTTCATGCCAGCAGTTTATTTGAGTCACCTGGGCAATACGCCACCCCCAGAAATTCTGATTTCAGTGGTCAATAATGGCACTCAGGAGTTGAGATAGTGGACAAGCTCTCCAGGTGATTCTAATGTGCCGCCAGGGTGGGGACTACACAGTGGCAGCCTTGGGTGAATTTGCTTTTCTCCCCACTTCCCCATGGGGAATTTGGAGCAGGAACTGGGCACCACTGGCATGGCCCCTTTGACCCTCTCCTTTTTGGCCCCACTTGCCTCAGAAATGCTGGATTCCAGTCTCTCTCTTCTTTGTGGTGGGAATCTTCTGCCTGCAAGTTAGCACCATGGTAGTCACCCAGTGCTGCCTATACCTGGTAGTCAGGGTTGATTGTTGGCCCTGGGCAACTGCAGTCCTCACCACACATACTTCAACAGCATTACCAGTGATAAAACTGCTATCTCCAACTCTTGGATTCCTTTATCAGTTGTTTACAGACTCAGGTGGGGATTGGGGACATTACTGACTGAGTTACCACTGCCTAGATCTCCTCTACCTAACTTCTCAGAATGTATTTGGGCCAGGCATGGTGGCTCATGTCTGTAATCCTAGTGCCTTGGGAGGCCTAGATAGGAGGATCACTTGAGGCCAAGAGTTCAAGACCAGCCAGGGCAAAATAGCAAGACCCTATCTCTATAAAAACATTTAACATTTTAAAAATAAAAAGTTTTAAGAAACATCTTATTTGAATCACCTGCAAGACTGACTGCAGCAATGGCCCTGAACTACCCTCTCCATTTGGTCAGTGTTCTGGTTGCAGTTAAAAAAAAGGGAGCCCTAAACTAAGCTTGTGGCTATCTTTACATGTTCTTACTTGGAAAAGGAGTTTGGAAAACCTTTAATCTACTAACAGATTTCCGAAAAGGTCAAATGACTTGTCTAAGCAGAAGTGCTCAAGCTTTCTTGTGCCTATATTTCACCCGGGGGGTTGTCTATAACACTGATCCCAGTAAAGGCCCCCAGAGAGTCAGACTCCCGAGGTCTTTTTTTTTTTTAAATCTCTTTAGTTTGTTTTGGTACAGGTAGAGCACACTCTGAGAAACATAGGTTCACAGAGTTGGGTAGTATTAAACAGGACCAGAAGACAGGCCTCTGGGCTCCCAGTGTGGTGCTTAGAAAAAAAAGTTACTGACATAGTGATGGTTACTGCAAATGTTGAAGTGTAGCCTTCTAAACCTTTCCTCATTGTGACACCCAGATAATAAACACATAGTTGTTTACTCCATGAAATAACAGAGCTCCTCACCAGTTTCTCCTGTAGGACATTCAGACACTCATTGATATGGTCCAGATGGTCTTTTCCATATTTGATGAACTGGTTTTCTGTCCATTTTTGATTATTCTCAACTTCTTCATACAGATTACTTGAAAGTGAATTAAATCTAAGGGGCAAAATATTTTGTTTTAGTAAGTGGACTTAAACATAAAACAACATTTAGCATTGAAAAGCCTGCAGTTTTTTGGAATGACGAGACTCCATGTGGCTCGCCAAGTACTTGCAGGGTGATGTACTGTCAACTACTGTCAACACCCCTTCTGCAAACCCTGAAATACATATGCACTCAATGACAGGAGCACTGTCAGTTGGGAGCTGACCACAGCCACACAGAAATGCATTGTTATCCATGTGGAATTCTCAGGGCCTGACTCATTGTTTGTGTGTGAGGAAATACTTTGATAAGTCCACCTGGGCTGGATGGTATTACTCTGTAGTAGGGGTCTGCAAAGGTTTTCTGTAAAAGGCCAGATAGTAAATAGGCATTGTGGGCCATATGGACTATGCTGCAGTTACTCAACGCTGCATTGCGGAAGGAAAGCAGCCACAGAGAATATGTAAACAAATGAGTACGGCTACATTCTAATCAAATTTTATTTATGTAATAGTCACATGTTGTGAAACACAATTATTTTATTTTTTGAGTCAGTGTCTCACTCTGTCACCCAGACTGGAATGCAGTGTCACGATCATGGCTCACTATAGCCTCAACCTCCTGGATTCAGGTGATACTCCCACTTCAGTTTCCGGAGTAATTAGAACCACAGGCACGTGCCACCACGCCCAGCTAGGGGTGTGTGTGTGTGTGTGTGTGTGTGTGTGTGCGTGTGTGTGTGTGTGTGTGTGTGTCGAGGTGAGGTCTCACTATATTGTCCAGGCTGATCTCTAACATCTCAATTGATCCTTCTGCCTTGGCCTCCCAAAGTGCTGGGATTACAGATGTGAGCCACTGAGCCTGTCTTTTTTTTTTTTTTTTTTTTTTGAGTTGGAGTCTCACTCCATCGCCCAGGCTGGAGTGCAGTGACTGAGGCTTGGAAAGCCTCAGCCTTCCAAGTAGGCGGGACTATAGGCATGTGCTACCACACCCGGCTAATTTTTGATTTATTGTAGAGATGAGGTCTCACCAAGTTGCCTGGGCTGGTCTCCAACCCGCGGGCTCAGGCAATCAATCCACTCACCTTGGCTTCCCAAGATGCTGGGATTATAGGCTGAGCCACTGTGCCCAGCCAAGCCTGGCATATTCTAATTTTTTAAAAAACTTATTAGAAAGTGTCAAAACAATTCTTAGCTGTGGGCAGATGTGGGTAAGGGTGATAGTTTGCAGACCCTTGCTCTACAAACGCCACTGAGACTGGAAGAGGAGCAGGGGCAGAGAAGACCTGAATTGTCTAGCAGAGAAGAGAAAAGTCACAGGCACGAGGGTAGAAAAAAGAGTACCAGAAGCACCTGGAGAAAGCAGTATCCAAAGGGGAC
The DNA here is from genome assembly GCA_963574415.1 of Tarsius wallacei. Lineage (NCBI taxonomy): Eukaryota > Metazoa > Chordata > Mammalia > Primates > Tarsiidae > Tarsius > Tarsius wallacei. The sequence goes on along the minus strand of CAUYQG010071063.1, from coordinate 16,214 downwards.
TTTAGATTGCTTTTGTCTCAGGTGAAATCTTCGGTAAAGTCCCCATTGTCACCAATGGGTCTATGTCAGTGGCTTACTATTGGGGTGTGAGGGTGCTTAAAGAGGCACTGAGTTACACATGTGGGGCAAAAACAGAAGTGAGAGAGGTTGTAGGAAGGGACCTATGGGACCCATCAAGATGACGCACCATCAGAGTATTAAATAACAGAGAAGGGTTGTTTTTTTTTAATGTGGGCGTGGATGATATTATAGATTTGAAAAGAGTTGAAATCATTGCCATCAATCTAAAAAGTCACGGTAAGGTGGCTGAGGGTTTGAGCAGAGAAGGGGCTCCACATCTGAAATGACTGAGAGGAATGGGATTGAGTGGAGGTGGGATAAGGATGGAGACTCATGAGTAGTTTCTGTATCAGTTGTCTGTGTGTGGCTTGCTTGAGGTAAGATGTCAGTTTCAAATTCCCTTTTATGGGGGGGACCCAGAAAAACCCCGGAAATTATAAAAAGTTGTGTACTTACTTGTATATGTTTAAACTTCAGTCACCTTCAAAGTACTCTCCGTTTGATGCAATACACCTATCGAGATGCTTTTTTCCATAGCTCAGAACAGTTTTTGAACTTGTCAATTTGGATGCCTTTTAACGTTCCTGTCATTTTTTGTTTCACCTCTTCCACCTCAGTAAAACATTTTCCCTTGAGGACTTTTTTCATCCAGGGAAACAACAAAAAAAGTTGTTCGGGGTGAGATCAGGTGAATAGGGAAGGTAGGGCACGGGGGTTATGCCATCTTGGTCAAAAACTGCTGAAAATTCAGCGAGGTGTGGGCAGGTGACCTCATAAGTCACCCATCATGAAATGGGCAAACGTGCTGAAAGAATCTCCAAAAAGAAATTCACTGAAGCCAAACGCAGCCTCTCACAACAATGCTAGCTGGCACACTGATGCTGATGGGTTCCCTAGAACACTTGCTTAGCTGGGGAAGCCTGTACTACAAGGAGTCTGCCCTTCAAAAAATAATTCTGCTTTTCTGGGAGTTCTTCCTCATAGTATAGATAGGAACAATGCAAATGGTTATTAAAAATATTCAGACTAGGCCGGGCGCGGTGGCTCATGCTTATAATCCCAGCACTTTGGGAGGCCAAGGTGAGAGGATTGCCTGAGCCCATGGGTTCGAGACCGGCCTAGGCAACTTGATGAGACCTCATCTCTACAATAAACCAAAAAATTAGCTGGATGTGGTGGTGCATGCCTATAGTTCCAGCTACTTGGAAGGCTGAGGTGGAAGGATCGTCTGAGCCCAGAAGGTTGAGGCTGCAGAAGCTGTGAGTGTGCCACTGCACTCTAGACTGGGTGACAGAGTGAGACTCCAACCCCCCCAAAAAAATTTTTTTTAGACTACCTTAAAATATTTGGTACTAACAGTTAAAGTAACCATTACTCTGATGTTTTCAGACAAAATTATATACAGATAATTTATTTTATTTATTTTTGAGTCAAGGTCTCACTCTGCTGCCCAGGATGGAGTGCAGTGGCAAGATTATGGTTCATGGCAGCCTCAACTGCCTAGGCTCAGGCATTCCTTCAGCCTCGGCCTCCCAGGTAGCTGGGACTACAGGCATGTACCACCATGCCTGACTACTTTTTTAAAAAATCTTTTATAGAGATGCAGTCTCACAGTGTTGCTTAGGCTGATCTCGAATCCTGGGTTCATGTAATGCTCCTGCTTTGACCTCCCAAAGTGCTGGGATTACAGGTGTCAGCCACCACATTCAGCCTTATAGTATAATATCTAAATTCTGATCCTCCTCCCCTTTGAATTCTTACATTATTTTTATACAGGGAGATATTGTCACATAGATATGAAGTATATCTTGATTCCATGCTGAGTACTTCAACACTGAAAAAGATGAAGTTGGGTTCTCTTCCTGTTCTTAGTCTAATCATGCTTCCCCATCACTTGTGCCACTGGTTCACAGTCGCTGGATCTCAGACAAATAAGCCCACCCACTCATATGCAGACTACCTCATTTTAGCCAATTGTTTCTTCTTTCTGGAACACTCTTCCTCAGAATATCCAATGACTCCTGCCCTCATTTCATCCAGATTTGTGCTCAAGCACCACCTTATCCCAGAAGCCTTTTTTATTTGACCACCCTAAAAAAAACAAAATCCCAAACAAAACAAAACAAAAAACAGGACCCCTTCCCCTCACTTGACACTTCCTATTCCCTTACCCAACTTTTTCTCCAAAACGCCCATCACCATGTAATATATACTAATTTGTGTGTTATCTCCTCCACTAGAACGTAAGCTCTATGAAAGCAAGGATTTTGCATTGTTCATGGCTGTGAACAATGCCTGGAATATAGTAAGCACTCAATAAATAGTTATTGACTAAATGAGCAGGTGGGCATTCTTTGTCATTAAATACTTTTGATTAGGGTTGCTGAAAAGTAACAAAACATAGACTTGTCAAGCTATTTAGAAAACTAATGTGCCTCGATTTTCATCTTCCTTTCCCTATCTGGTGAAGTATTAATTATAATGGTTCAAGGGAACAGTAAATCCCCCAGATAATCAGGAGATGGCTTTACAATGGAAAATCTAGCCTTCAGTGCTCATGTCTACTCTGTAAATAAATGAGAGCACTTATTCTCTCATCACTGATACAACATTAACATTCCTCTGAAAACCAAGGAACCATTAAATGTGCCCAAGTAATACCTCTGGAGTGGCATGTCAGTAATTGAAATTCTGAAATTAAAATAAAGCCATAAAAATGAATTACTATTTATGATCTTTTTATTACAAGATTTGCCGATAATTGGAAATTCATTTCTCTAGTAACAAACAGAAGTTGGACTCTGTTGGGAGTTTATTAAATGTGAAAGCATTTTTAAAAAGTAATCATCTGGATAAAGGAGAAATAAAACAAAGGTTTATGTAAGTCTTTCTCTTGGCTCAGGCTTTTTCCTAACATAATGGACATGAATTTCCATAATTCTATTAATTCTAGAACTTAGTTAAAAATCTCAACAGTATGAATTTATCTTGGATGACATTTAAGTTTTCGTTCCCCAATCTTAATATCCTAATAGGTGTGAGAGTATTTCTATCAGATGTAGAGAGATAGATGATTGATTGATAAATAGATAGATAGACCCTTTTCTTTTCTTTTCCTCAAAACATAAAAGTAAGAGTAAAATTATGGCCAGAGACCTCACTGGGATGTTGAAAGCCATTGGTTTTTTTAAAAAATTTTTTAATTTTTTAATTTTCATACTGATGGAATCAGTTTAAAATATACATCAAGGGGAACTATATAAAAAAAAGTTACAAACGAGTAAAAGAAAGCTTCATGAACATCTGCAGACATGGCGGAAGCCAGGGAAGAGAGTTGTGGTGAGGGGAGAGCGGTGAGGCAGAGCACCTACCATGGCCATGGTTGACACACATAAGGAAGGACGTGGCTCCCCTAGGCCAGTTGTGCCAGTGTACTCATGTCCCAAATCCAGGGTTTGGATTTTAAAAATCCATTAAGAGAAGATGCGAAAATTTTAAATTCTTAGAAACTGTTACTACTAGCAGCCTCTCAAGAATTAGAATCCTTTGATAAGCTGATTAAACAGAGGATAATTTCATCTTGTGTAATCATATTTGAAGAAGAGCATGAGCCAGACCATATGCTATTATTTATTTGGAGATTGAGACTAAGACGTAAGTTTCACATCAGAAGCAAGAAACTAATTCCGAGAGAATTGTTCTTCTACAAAGTTTATAGCTATAGGTAGGACTCTCTTAAAACTAATTTCTCCTTAAAACCTGTGATTTCTAGGTGATTCAAAAAATCAATTCCGCCTTCACTCTGACAGGAAGACTTTTGTTTCTTGGCCATTCCATATTGTACTTGAGCTCAAATCCCAGTATTTTCATAGCCTGTTTTCTGGTCACCCAAGCAGAAGTGGTCTTTTCCTTTTCTAAATTTCAGTGGCATGATTGGTTTACCCTTTTTTTGGGAGGGGTTGCAGTCTCACTCTGTCCCCCAGGCTGGAGTACAGTGACACACTAACGGCCATCCCAGCATCGACCTGCTGGGGCTCCGGTGATTCTTCTTCCTCAGTCTTCCAAGTAGCCGGAACTACAGGCACACGCTACCGTGCCCGGCTAATTTTTATTTTAATTTTTATTGTAGAGACGAGGTCTCGCCAAGTTGCCTGGGCTGGTCTAGAACCCGCAGGCTCAGGCAATCCTGAAAAATTAACTTTCTTTCCCCCCCGCCCCTCATTTTAACTTTCTCCTGTGGCAGTGTTTTCAAAGTTGGGGTTGATAAGATTTGAGTCCATGCATTTGTTTCCTTGACCAAATACTTTTCCTTTTCTTATAAATCATTGTCTACCAAACAAGCATCAGCAGTAAGAGCTATCCAGGGAGTGACTGGCATGTGCTCCACCTGCCAGACCTTTGTTAAAAGGCAGCTTTATTTCCTGATGGCTGACTCTTGCATTGTAAGCCCTAAGTTGTTGACTTAGAACATTATTTAGCTGAACATCTGACAAAGATCCTTCTGGAAGGAAGAGGCACAGTGGAGGGGTGCAACAGATATTTCCTTTGTCAGGTCTAGTGATCATTACCAAAATCCCTGGAATTCACTAGAAAACCCTCAGATACTGGAGATTCAATATACAATATAAGTTTGTTGATTATTAGCTTGAATTTGTTAACATTTCTAAATGGGAAGCTTGCTTAATTAAATGTAATCTTTATGTATTTATTTATTTTTAAGAGATGGCTATGTTGCCCAGGATGATCCCCAATTCCTGGGCTCAGGTGATCCTTCTACCTCACCCCTCTGAACAGATGAGACTGCAGGCATGCACTACCATTCCTGGCCAAACTTAGCCTCTTTAATGTTATTAAAATGTTTTTGTTTAAAAATTAATCTCTTTGTTTAGAGACAGTCCTTTTTATTTAGAAAAAAGAAAAGCAAATTCTATACCCTATCTAGTCTACTTTTAAATTATGCATATCTCAAAATTCTAACATCAGCAACAATTTATATACTTTTTTAAAAAGTTGTGGAACAACTTATTCTTATTTATCAGAGTTAATCTTGCTGAAATCCAATATACTAGATTAAAACAGAAGTCCTCTGGTTGATTAAAAAAAAGAAGATCCCTACCTGCCTTGTTTTCTCTTTGAGCAAAATACAATTTCAATACACGTTAAGCTAATGGTATTAGATCGAGTACCATACAGCTATATATTGAGCACCCTGATTGTGCTAAAATTTAAGAATGTAGAAATGCTTTCTCAGAGTATGTTTACTCAAAGCAACTACTCCAAGTTTTAGTGATGACTACTGTTTTCCAGTAATTTCTAGGACACATTTTCTAGGTTCCCATTTTAACATCTCTGAAATCAAAAAAGTAACTTAAAATGATAGTTCATTGTGGTTTGATCATGCACTTCATGTCTTACACGTATGAAAATATGATGGTGCATCTTATAGTCAATGGTACTTAGATTTAATAAAATACATTAGAGACAGAGAAAAGTGGAGAAGGCAGAATATTATTAGAATACTGGATTTGATGAAGGCATTAAATCCAAGTGGCGTGGGATACACAGGGAAAAAAAGAGTACAAAGGACAGTGAGTTAGTATTCAAGCGACTAGAATTTTCCTTTGCCTATACTGCAGTCCTGGGAAATGGTGGTCTTTTAAACAAGAAAGAGAGATTTGAGAATAAGGAAGTCAGTAATTTGAGTATTTGGGGAGCCCTATCTTTACTGCTTTCTCCATTGAGCAGGGGAAAAAAATCAATTTAAGATAAAATAGAAAGTCTCGAAAAGGGATAATGTAAAAGAGTAAATCGAGGGTGTTAAAAGAAATCTTAAAGAAAAAGCTTGTAAATCAAATTGTTTTTAAAAACATTTTACAATCTTAGGGACTTCGTTTGTATTCAACAGTGCTTTACATTGAGGCATTTTAATATACAATTGGTGATAAGTGACAATTACTCTATAGGAAGGATCAGGAGGAGTATGTCAATTCAGTTGAGATACACAAAGAAATTGACAAGATTAATATTTTATTTCTTCTTTTATCATAAATATTGAATAAGTTATTTTAAGGTAGAATATTATCTGCTTTGGTTTGCTGACATTTCTTGGCCAGGTTCAAATTCCTAGGATAGGTTTTTCTTTAATGCTAATACATTCACTAGGCAAAACTATTTGGAATGCATTTAACAGAATCAAAAAAATTTCCTAATCACTTACTTGAATTCCAGAAGGTTTATTTCATGGCGATAATTCCCCTGGACAATCTTTAAATTTGAGGTTTGCTCAGAACTGGCAGTCTCTATCTTTCCTAAGAGATGTGTTACCTAATAAAAGTACAAGAGGGAGCTTTTCTGTCTGTGAACAAAACCACCAGTGTTTACATTAATTATACTTTATTCCTAAAGAAGCTAGGAAACAAACTTGAACCCAAGAACACAATTTTGAATTTAAAAATTATTTTCTTCAATTGAGTGTTATTCACAGATATAGTTATACTGTCTTTGGGGAAAGAATGATAAAAGGTGCCCCATTTTGCTGTCTATCATATACAAAAAAAATTTGTTTATGTCAAGGTCTTGTCTCTGTCACCCAAATGGGAGCACAGAGGCACCATCATGTCTTACCACAGCCTTGACCTCCTAGGCTCAAGTGATCCTCCTGCCTCAGCCTCTTGAGTAGCCAGAACTAAAGGTGCACAGCACCACACTTGGCTAATTTTTTGGTTTTTCTGTAGAGATGAGGTCTCACTATGTTGCCCAAGCTGGTCTCGAATTTCCTGACCTCAAGCAGTCCTCTTGCAGCCTCCCAAAGTTCTGGGATTATAAGCATAAGGCACCATGCCCGGCTGTCTATCATATTCTTTTTGACCACAGACTACCTCATGATATAATAAAACATATTATTATTAGTTTATTAACTTGTTAATTTAATTATTTCTTTACTTTCTGTCTCCCTAGTTACAACGAAAGCTACTACATCCTGTTATCATTATATCCTCAGGGCATATTCGGTTACCGATGGTAAGTGCTCAACAAATACTTATTGAATAATTGTTTAAATATACATTCAACCTCTTTGGAAAACATATATGACTGGCCTAAGATTGTGTGTCAAAGATTTCCAGATGGTATTCTGACATGAGCACAAGGGAATCCTAAAACAAGCAGAACCATATTAATGTTAGTTAAAATGTGACCTAGGGAATATAAAGATAGAAAAAAACAAGTTTCAGTTCTGGAGTTTAAGATTGGATTACCTTCCAAATTGCCAGAAACACTGAGAAATTTCTTTTAGGTAAAAGAACTGGATTTTAAAAAAATGCAGAATTGCAGCCCATAGTTGTGCCTCAACTAATCACTGCTAAGGATAATGAAACAACATGTTGGCCTGGGTCAAAGACAGTCCAACTCCTAACATTTAATAAAATCTGTGTTCTCTTAGGAAGGAAAGAGGTGAACAATGGAAAGGTTTGAACATCAAATGTTGAGTGGATAACCAGTAGCACCTGAATTGCTATTTATAGGAGTTACACTTAAGACAGGCTAAAGGCAGAAATGTCCAAAATACAATAACAGGTATATATATGCCTGGTAAAGGCAAAAGAAAACAAGCAGAACCATACTAATGTTAGTTAAAATGTGATGCAAGGCAAAAAAAAAAAAAGTTTATAAAATGGTACAAAGATGATCATTCTTATAGATAGAATAAACTCCACAGTAAAATAGAGAGCTTGAGCTTTTGTTTACTTTATGTATTGAATGAAAAAGTAGCAACCTTTTAGGATAAACTAACAGAGACAATACATTAGTGATTTTAAATGATTTTTTGACTCTTTACCAGTTAAATAAGTAAAATATAAATAATGATATAGGAAGTTATGAAAAACATACATTTATTTTATAGATTCATGTACCAAACTATGTAACCTGCAAACAGCAAACACTCATCCTTCCCCAGTGCCCCCATCAAGCATTTGCAAAAACTAAACACACATACAGCTAAAAAGAAAATCTCAAATCTCGAAACACAGGAAAAGCACTGTCCATAACTCTAACTACATTGCACTGAAACTAGAAATTAATAATAAAAGTATAAAGAAACGAAAATCCAGTCACTTGAATAAAACAATCCAGAACACTCTTAATTCTTTTTTTGCTTTTGTTCTTTTGAGTTGGAGTTTCACTCTATTGCCCAGGCTAGAGTGCAGTGACACGATCATGACTCACTGCAGCCTCCAACTCCTGGGCTCAGGGGATCCTTCCACCTCAACCTCCCTAGAAGTTAGGACTACAGGCATGCACCACCATGCCTAACTAATTAATTTTTTTTTTTTTGAGAGACGAGGTCTCGCCATGTAGCCCAGGCTGGTCTCAAACTTCTGAGCTCAAGCAATGTTCCTACCTTGGCCTCCCAAGGATTATAAGAGTGAGCCACTGCGCTGGGCCCACTCTTTTAATTCTAGTGTTTCACATGAAAATGTGCCTCTCAGATATCCTACTGCAAGGAGCATAATTGGCCAAGGGCCTTGACTGCTGTGCTCAAAAGTCATCACTATGTGTCCAGAGCATGCTTCCCCAGGCTACTCTCAACCAGTGTCTGAGAAGAATTTCTTTGATGGGAACCAAGGATCTTGACAAAATGATCTTAGAATAGCATTGCGGCCTAAGTCTTTCTTTCCTCATCTTTTGAACAGAAATCTGACCTGTATCACAACCTAAAGAACTCCCTTCCCATTTTTCCTCAGAAATTTTCACCTCAGTAAATCTCTTGAACACCAAATTCCTTCATTGTATGTGCATCTCAAAGGATCTGGACTAACACAAGTGTCAAAGAGTAAATCAACGCTGCAATTATAATTTACATAGGAAATGATAATGAAAACATGATATACCAAAAGGACACAGACAAATCTATCATCAGAAGTAAATCTGTGGCATTAAATATTTTCATAATTATGCAGGAAAGAATGAAGCTATGTAAATTACCCATTCATTTCACAAAGTTAAAAATAGAATAACAAAGTTAACCAGAGGAAAGCAGAATGAACAAACTGACAAATTGCCACCAGTCAAATGGTCCCACAAAGACATCCGTACCCTAATCCTGGAACCTGTGAATACGTTATGTTACAGAGTAAAAGGAATTTGTAGCCATAATTAAGGTTACAGATTTTAAATTAGGTGATTATTCTGGATTATCCTAGAGGGCCTAATTTAATCACATGAGCCCCTAAAAGCAGAGAACTTTCTCCAAATGGAATGAGAGCGATACATTAGAAAGTGAAGTCAAAATGGCTTGGAATATGAGATGGACTTAACCTGCTGTTGCTAGCGATTGGTCACAGCAAACATGAGAAGGAAGGTTGGCAGTCTCTAGAGCAAAGCCACCCAGCTGACAGCCTGCAAGGATCACTGTCCTACAACTGCAAGAAAATGAATTCAAAGGCTTGAATGAGCCTGAAAGAGGATTCACACACTCCCTCCCAACCCCCGCAAGGAACACAGCTCTGCCGACACTTCGATTTCTGTCTTGTGAGACTTTGAGTAGAGGTGCCTGTCAAGCCTGCCCAAACTTTTAACCTACAGAAAGTATAAGATAATATATTTGTGTGTTGTATTAAACCACTATGCTTATGACAATTTGTTGTAGCAGTAAAGGAAAACTAATACACAAAACATTTTAAAAACTAATGAATAAAAACCAAATTTTATGGTATTAATATGTAAATCCAAGGACTGGTTCTTTGAAAAGGTACTAGACAAAGTTTGCTCTACTCTAAACATGAAGAAAAGAGAGGAAAAATAAATATTAAAAATAGAAATGAAAAAAAGAGTAGTTATGATTATTTATGAGCCAAATAACGTAGTATAAACATTCTCAAACCTGAAATTATAGGTGAAATGAAAGCCAGGTAATTATAGGAGACTTTAATTCACACTTTTCAATATAAGACTAAAGAAGTAGACCAAAAAATAAGTAAAGATCAAAAGACTTCAACCAGGAAATTATTTCTTAAAGACACTGACTAAACTTTGTACCCTAAAAATATAGAATGCACATTCTTTTATAATATGTACAAAAATAGATTATTCAGTTACCAAAAAATCCTCAAAATATTCCAAAAACTAAAACTAGTGTACATGAAAAATATTACTTACAGTGAGATGAAACTAAAAATGAATACTAGCAAAACAAACAAAAAACCCTTAATGCAGAGGGGAAAAAACTCCTCTTAACTGTTTAATCTAAGGGAAAATACAGTATGCAATTGCAGAATTTCTAAGAAACAATATGAGGATACTAAATATCAACCCTGGGGTACATAAGGATAAAAGAATAAATGAATGCTCAGGGAAAATTCACAATTATAAATGATTTTATCAACAAAAAGAATATAAATACATATGGTTTTAGAAAGTAAAAAAAATAAGCAACAAACACTACAAGGAAAGAAAATTAATAAAGATAAAAGCTGGAATTGGTAAGCTGAAAAACAAAATAGAAGAGCACCCCCCCCCACACACACACACATTAAAAGATTGTTCCATTGGACTTCGCAGCAACTTGGATGAATTTAGAGTTCATGATACTCAGCGATCTAGCACAGAAACAAACAGTTGAGTAACACAAGTTCTCACTCATAAGTGGACCCTGAACATTTATCATAATAATATTACATGAAAGGTATTGGCAGTAGCGGGTCACTGCCAGGGGAAGGAGGGAGGGGCGCACATAACTAATAAGGGTACCTGATCCCAAACCAGGCAAAGTGAGGACCAATGGGAGACCCAAATTTCATCTGTATGATGACCACTTATGTACCTAACCCTGAATTGTACTCCATATATTTAAAATTAAAAAAAAAAAATTGGTCCATTGGAGAACAAATAATATAGTTGTTAAGGCAAAACTAGCCTAATCAAGGGAGAAAAAGAAAAACGCAAATATACCAAATAATTAAATGGTAAGAGGAAATAAATGCCAGCACAGAGAATGAAAGCTATCCTAAAAGCATTTTGCATAGCTTTATGCAAATACAAAATCTGAAGGAAGTAAATGTTTTTCCAAGAAGATTAATTTACTAAAGCTAACCTCCAAAGAGATAGAAAGTTTAAGCAGACCAATTTTCATATTTAAAAAATCAAAGATATCAAAGAACTTCCTTCCCCACCAAATCATCAGGCACAAATTGTTTCAGAGGCAAGCTACCAAATTCTTAAAGAAAATATAATTATAATGTTCTTTAAGCTGTTTTAGAGCATAGAGAAAGATGGAAAACTTTCAAATTATTTTTATATACTTGAAGTTAGTGCAATGTTGACTAAAAAAACTGGAAAAGATTGCACAAAATAGATTAATCTCACTTATAAACACTGATGCAAAAATTTTAAGTAAAATATCAGTGAAGATTATCCAGTAGCACATACAAAGAAAACGTAAAAAACATACAAGAAAAAGTAAAGATGATTTAATAATAGGAAAAGTATTAATATAATTATGCTATTGTAACAGGAAGAAACTCATATGATTATCTCTATAAATGCTGAAAGCAGTTTGACAAAATTTGATACTCATTTTTTATCTTTAAAAAATTTAATAAAATCGGAATAGCTGGGTATTAAACATACTAAATGGGAAAAACTTACTTCCTATCATAAGGGAAGTTAGAAACAAGACCAGGATGCCCACCTTTCCACACTAGTATTTAATATTGTCTGGAGTAGTTAAAGGAATTAGAAAACAGAGAGAAATTGTGTGTATGAACATAGAAGAAGATGAATTAAAGCTATTATCATTTACAAATCATATGACTGTGTACTTGGGGGTAAAAACCTTTAAAAATCACTATAATCAAAAAGATAATTCACTATTTTATAGAGTATGAAATTAATATAACCTTCATAATATACAGCTAACAACTAGTCAGAAGACATAATGAAGTTTCTTTTACAATAAACTAAAAAGAAAAAAGATGACAAAATCTTGAATTAGATCTAACAAGAAATGATGCCAAATCTACATGAGGAAAATTTGAAAACACTCCTGAAGGACATGAAAGCAAATCTGAACAAGTGAGAAGTACACTATGTTCTTGGATAGAATACTCAGCATTATGACTATGTCAATTCTAAGCTAATTTATAAATTTAACATGATTTCCATAAAAATTAAAATAGGGCTTATTTGTTGATGTATTTTTCTGTGAGTAGACAGGCCAATTTAATAATTATGTGCAAAGACAAACAATGAATGATTGCCAGGAAAACAGAAAAAAGTAGTGAAAGAGACTATGCCTACTAGAAATTAGTAATACTCGAAATATTCAGTAATTAAGACACATATTAGAAAAAGCTCCAAATTGATCAAGGATTTAAGTGTAAACAATAGTTATAAAGCACTAGAAGAAATATGAGCAATTCTTTCAAGGCTTTGTTTAGGGACGCTCTTCCTGTGACTTAAAATTCCAAAAGCCACAAAAGATAAAACAGATAAACTGAGCTACAAATAGAGAATATGTGCATGTCAAAAGTCAAAAGACCAATAACAAATTGGAAAAATGTATTTGTAGCTCATCTCACACAGAAAGGGCTCATCTCCCTAGAATATAAAGAGCTCCTAAAAATAGAGAAGAAAAAGAAAGCCCAACAGAGACATGGACAAAAGACATGGACAGACAGAAAAGAAATAGAAATAACTCCTAAATATATGAAAAGATGCTCAACCTCATTAGTAATAAGAAGGGCTAATTAAAACACAATGATACTGTCTTTTTCCAATAATAATAGCAAAATTCAAAAGTTGAATGACATTGTATTGGTGAGCTAATGGTGATTACATATTGCTGGTGGGTGCGTGATAAGGTAAAAGCCCTGTGGAAAGCAATTGGGCAAGACCTTTCAAAATAACAAACACTTTTACCTTTTGACCCAGAAATCCCTCTTCTGGATATTTATTCTGTGAATATACCTACACACATGCAAAATGACATAAGTGCAGAGTTATTCATTGCAGCATTGTTTGAAAGAGCAATATATTAATGAGAACCCAAAATACCCATCTATGAGAGACTGGTTAAATGAGCTATTACATATAAAGGAAGAGTATACAGTTGTAAAAAAGGATGAGAAAGTGCTCTAAGTACTGATATGAAAAGATCTCCAGAACATATTTGTTTTGCTTTTTTTAAAAAGAAGATCGGTGTATAGCAATATACAAGTTCTGACAACTAAGTTTGTAAACTTGCTATCGTGTGCTTATGTTGGCAGCACTGTATAAACAACACAGTAAAGTTTCTCATAGCCTTGTTATATCAGTGTCTCACAGCTGTGTTCATATTGATGCATGGCAGTGTCTTGCTGAGTGGCATTCATTATTATTGCTGCGTGTTTTTTTGTTCTTTTTTTTGAGTCGGACTCTCATTCTGTCACCCAGGCTGGAGTGCAGTTACATGCTCATGGTCACTGCAGCCTCGACCTGCTGGGCTCAGGTGATCCTTCCACCTCGGCCTTCCAAGTAACTGGAACCACAGGTATACACCACCATGCCCAGCTGATTTTTTGATTTATTGTAGAGACGAGGTCTTGCCATGTTGCTTAGGCTGGTCTTGAACCCCTGGACTCAGGCAATCCTCTCACCTCTGCCTCCCAAAGTGCTGGGATTACAGGCATGAGCCACTACACCCAGCTCTTGTTGCATGTTTTTGTGTGCCGTTGTGAGAATGTTGGAGTTTGAATTACAGCAATGAACAAACATTAAATTTCTTGTTAAACTTGGCAAGAGTGGGAAGTGAAATCAGGGACATGTTAGTCCAGGTTTATAGTGATAATGCCATAAAGAAATTGGCAGTGTGCAAATAGGCTAAATGTTTTGCTGAGGGGAGGAAAAATGATGAAGAGAGGTCAGGATGGCCAATAACAAGCAGAACTAGAAAAAAATTTGCAAAAATTCATCAAATTGTGCATCAAAATTACTGACTGACCACAGACCAAATAAACATTGATGGAGAGACAGAAAAATCTTAACTGAAAATCTTGGCATGAGAAAGGTGTGTTCAAAAATGGTCCCAAAGGAGCTCTTGCATCACAACAATGCACCAACTCACACAGCACTGTCTGTGAGGGAGTTTTTAGCCAGTAAACAAATAACTGTATTGGAACATCCTCCCTACTCACCTGATGTGGTCCCCGATGATGTTTTTCTTTACCCAAAGATAAAGGAAATATTGAAAAGAAGATTTTGATGACATTCAGGACATTAAGGGAAATACAACGACAGCTCTGATGGCTATTCCAGGAAAGAGTTCCAAAATTGCTTTGATGGGTGGACTAGGCACTGGCGTCAGACAAAAGTGACCATAGTGATTTCAGCAATGAGGTATGTAGCACTTCTTCTTCTAGGATGAGTTGTCAAACTTAGTTGTCAGACCTCATGAATGTGTATATATATATATATATATATATATGAAATGCCATCTTTTGTGTAATAAAAGAGGAAATAAGAATATGCATTTGTGTTTATTTATATTTATATAAAGGCATACTGAAAAGATTCACAACAGACTAATGAAATGGTTACCTGTGAAGAGTGTGAAAAAATGTGATGAATGATGGTGGAGTGGGAATGGAAATTACTGGGGTATATTTTCTATATAATTTTGAGTTTTGAACCAGATGTGTGCATTACGTTAAAAAACACTAAGTAGACCAGGTGATGTGGCTCATGACTTTAATCCCAGCACTTTGGGAGGCCGAGGTGAGAGGATTGCTAGAGCCAGTGGATTCGAGAACAGTCTGGGAAACATGGTGAGACCTTGTCTCTACAATAAATAAAAAAGTAACTGAGTGTGGTGACGTGCGCCTGTAGTTCCAGCTACCTGGAAGGCTGAGGTGGAAGGATCATCTGAACCCAGCAGGTCAAGGCTGCAGTGGCCATGAGCAGAATGCCACTGCACTCCAGCCTGGGTGACAGAGGGAGACTCTTATTCAAAACAAACAAACAAAC
Source organism: Tarsius wallacei (assembly GCA_963574415.1). Taxonomy (NCBI): domain Eukaryota; kingdom Metazoa; phylum Chordata; class Mammalia; order Primates; family Tarsiidae; genus Tarsius; species Tarsius wallacei. Next base: position 1,154 of record CAUYQG010071063.1, on the reverse strand, counting down.
AAAAACCACTAAGCAGAGAGAGTAAGAATTATATAGTCCAATGTCACTTTGAACTTAGATGCAAAATTCATATACTGAATTATTATACAATAACTATATAGCTTTCATTATAGAAATGTAAGGATGGATAGGGGGTTCTGGTTAAGATGGCGACGACACAGGTGGAACTGTGAGATTCTCCGAATGTGAGCTCCCAAAAAAGACTCTGGCCCTCCTTCCCCTACCCCCTGGCCCACAGCTGGACGCATTAGTCCGAGGTTCAGGGACCCCCGGTCCCACGCAGGGCCAGCTATTGTGTCCCGGGCTGCTCCCTCGTGGGTGGGAAGGCTCCGGTCTCAGCCCCCTCCCTGGCTGCATCAAGCCCAGACCGAGCCTCCGGTCACCCTGGGAGGCTCTGGGCACCCGCCCCTCGGAGAGACTGATTCCATTTCTGACTGAAGTATGCCGGGAGCAGCGCAGCCACTTTCGCCGCTCACCACCTGCCCTTTGGAGCTTTGGGGCTCTGAAATCTAGAGCTCTAGTGCCCCGAGTGGAGCGCCCAGCTGTGCAGCTGATCCCTGGGAGGCTCATGCTATCACGCTGCCACAGACCATCATAGTCGATTGCCAAGGGACCCAAAGAGCGGAGAAAAAGGATCCTATCACTTCAGCCATTCTCTAGGCAGAGACTCGCGTTGCCCCGCCCACCTACAAGCAGTCTCCACCTGGATTTCCAAGGTAACGTCACTAAACAGAAGACAAAGCCACTCCCCTGGAAACTAAGCAGCGGACATCTCAGGTTGCAGCTCAAAGTAATCCCGCGCCTTGGGAGGCTGAGGGACCAAACCTACATTCTGCTACACAGAAAGATTGTAAGACGGTGGGAAATAGGTTCCAGTGGGCTCATACACCGATAGGGGGATCGGCATACAGATTCTGAATCACAGCTTCCCCCTCAACGAAACCTCAAAACTGCAAAAAGTACAGCCCACAGCCCACACTCCAACCTCAAAAGGGAACAAAGCCAAAGGATCCTCATAAGGAAGAACAGGAGATTGCACAAGCGAAGCAAAAGCAACCCCACCTTCCCTGAAAAACAGAATTAAAGAAGGGGAAGGAAAGGAGGAGAGAGAGAGAGAAATCTACACAAATGAAGAAAAACCAAAAGAAGAATAT
>CAUYQG010071060.1:0-11842 GCA_963574415.1 Tarsius wallacei | reverse complement strand
TTCTTTGCTTCTCACAAAGATTAACTCTTGAGGGAGTTAATCCTTTTAAAAATTATATTGCAGACAGTTAAATAGCATCAGAAAGGTTAGGAGATACATTCACCTACTTTTTATAGCTTACTTTTTTTTTTTTTTTTTTTTTGAGTTGGAGTCTCACTCTGTTGCCCAGACTGGAGTGCAGTGGCACGCTCCCGGCCACCGCAGCCTCAACCTGCTGGGCTCCGGAGATCCTTTCCCCTCACCCTTCCAAGTAGCTGGAACCACAGGCGTGCGCTACCACGCCCGGCTAATTTTTTGATTTATTGTAGAGATGAGGTCTCGCCAAGTTGCCCAGGCAGGTCTCGAACCCGCGGGCTCAGGCAATCCACTCACCTCAGCCTCCCAAGGGGCGGGATTACAGGCTGAGCCACCGAGCCTGGCTAGTATTCTTTTTCTTATTCCCTTTCTACAAATTATCCAGATAAGTAGCTTTCTGGGTAGCACCCTAGGGTTAGCAGGTTGGGGGTAGCTTTATCTTACTTCCAAAATTTTCTCTTCACTGTTTTCTTCTGGGATGCCCTTTAACCTCTATTCCAAGGAGAGTGCTCGTTTCATGTTTGGGGAAGAGTTTTTTAAGCAGGGAGATTTCATTCTGTATGACTCTGCTTTCTTGAAACCAAAAGAAATGTTTTTGGGATTCTAAATTTTCTTGAGACAGTTGGAGGCCCTTGTACTTAATAATGTAATTGATATAAGATGACATGAGTTGGGGGGGGATGTCTTTGGAAAAATGACATTAACTGATAAAATAGGAATGAATGGGCAGAGTAAAATTCCATGAAAACTGTTTTATTGTTGGGGATTCTGAAGCTCATCCTCACAAACACTTAGCAGAACTTTTATTTATTTGGCAAGTGGGGTGTATGATGATGAAGGGTGGAAGGAAAGTGCATTCAAGAGGAATTGACTGGATTAGCTTAAGACACACTGAGTTCCAAGAATTACGGGTAAAATCTGTTTGCTTGTGTCACCCAACAGTAGAGTCTCATCATAATTCTGGAGTCAGGTTCTAAATTTAGAAACTAGGGTGAAAATTATGTATGATAAAAATCATCCTTAAAATCTATAAATTACTCATAACATAGTTTCACATAGCCCTATTTTGTTGTATTGGAGACTGGCAAGCTCTAGTTCTCAAGAAGGACAGTGTAACCAGGTTTTTCATTAGGTTGCTGTTTTTCTTTCATTGGGGACCAGATAAGTAGTTTTCTTTAAACACTATAATCTTGGCCGGGCTTGGTGGCTCAGCCTATAATCCCAGCACGTTGGGAGGCCGAGGAGAGTGGATTGCCTGAGCCCGTGGGTTCAAGACCAGCTTGGCAAGACCTCATCTCTACAGTAAGTCAAAAATTAGCTGGGCGGGATAGCACGCTCCTGTAGTTCTGGCTACTTGGATGCTGAGTCAGAAGGATCTCTGGAGCCTAGCAGGTTGACGCTGGGGTGGCCGTGAGCATGCCACTGCACTCCAGCCTGTGCGTTGGAGTGAGACTCCAACTCAAAAAACAAAAACAAAAAAAACACTATAATCTCACACAGTGCAGTGAGAGATTCATGTTATGAGAGGCATGCAAGAACTGAGATACTCTGCAGGAAAATCCCATATTTCATATCTGTCTAGGGGATATTTTCGTGGAGTGAATGGTGTGTGGAATTGCTTGTACTGCTTGTATTATTTTTATTTTTATTTTTGCTTGTGGAGGATATATCATTCACTTTGCATAAGTAAAGTACATATTGCAGTTTCATCATAACTTGATATATAGGCTGAGAATATGATTGAAAAGGAAGTGAGTATCAAATTTGTGGACTTCTTTGTATTTGAAATTTTTTGATCAAGTCCAAATTGAAAGTAATTACGTAGAGTGAAAGTTTGTGTTATTTGGCTTTTTTTTTTTTTTAACATGTGTAGCAATGTATTTGTTTTGTTTTTTTGTAGTCAGTTTTAATGGTCATAAATTTTTATTCCTCTCCTTTGCTTTTATGCTTAGTTATTAACAATTCTGCAGCACATCTTTATGTATATGATTCCTTGGGTTATTTCTGGGTTAATAAGTTAGAATGAATACTTTTAGCTCTTGAGATACTGCCAGTTGTTATCCCAAAAAGTAGAAAAATAAGAATGATACATTCTGTACATATTCATCATTGTTAAATATTATTATGAGAACTCTGATTACTGGTAAGATTGAACTTTGATTATTGATGAGCTTATTGGTAAACTGCATTTCTCTTAAGATATGAGGTTACAGTCTAACTTTCTTTTTTCTCTGTATCATTTATTGTATAATTGATACATTGATTTGAAATGACACTCTTATTACATATATTGTTCTTAAATTTTATTTTTTTGAGTAGGAATCTCACTCTGTCACCCAGGCTGGAGTGCAGTGGCATGCTCATAGCCACCGCAGCCTTGACCTGCTGGGCTCAGGTGATCTTTCCACCTTAGCCTTCCAAGCAGCTGGAACCACAGGTGTTCGCCACCATACCTGGTTAATATTTTGATTTTTTGCAGAGATGAGATCTTGCCAAGTTGCCCAGGCTGGTCTCAAATTCTTGAACTCAGGCAATCCCCTTGTCTCCGCTTCCCAAAGTGCTGGGATTACAGGTGTGAGCCACCATGCGTGGCTTATTTTTAAATATTTTTAAGATTTCCTAGGTCTTCTAACTGGGTTTATTTATTGAGGCTTGATTTTCATATATGTTGGTATCATACTATTTTAACTATCTGGTATATAGTAATCCATCCTTCTTATTTAGTTTCAATGTATTCCTGGATCCTTATTTAACTTCTGTGAACTTTACAGTCCTTTAGTCTGCCATTCTCCATCTAGCTGGTTTATGTTGGGATTGCCGGCCTTAGGGATTTTGATCGTAGTGGCTTTAAGTTTGGGGTAAATTGATATTTTCACAATATTTAGGCTTCTCATTCAAGAATATAGAATGTTTCTCCATTGTTTCAGGTCCTATTTGATTTTCAGTAAGATTGATTTTCTTCATGTGTTTTATTTCCAAGTGTTTTGATTTTTGGAATATTAGATGAGTTTTCCCCTGATCATTTTATTATTGGCCCTGCTAGCTTATAGGAAAGAATCTGACTCATTAATTCTAAACATCATATGTTCTGTTGTTCCAAGATCCACTTCCCCTAGGTTTTGAAACTGTCCTTATAGTCTATGAAAATTTTAATGTAGTTTTTTAAAAACTCTAAAAACATTTTATTTATGATTATGTTGATTATGGTAATGATTTGTTTATGATATTTATGAAGAAATAGGGCAGACTTTCAGTTAATATTTAGATTTTCTAAATAGATAATCATATCCATTACTCAAGATAGTTTTGTCTGTTTGAGGTGGTTCATCCCGTTTTTTTTTCTTGTCATATTTCACTGATTAGAACTTTGATTGCAATGTTAAATAGTAGATAATTGTGGAATTCTCTCCCATTTTTTATTTTAATAAGAATGCTGTGTTTTAATGTTAAATATTGACCTTTGATTTGATGGAAATAGCATCAAGCATGTTAAGAAAGTATCCCTCCATCATTTGTTTACTGGGGATTTTTAAACAAAATAAGAAATGTATGTTAAAATTTTCAAATGCTATTTGTTGACATAGTCCTCAGATTTTTTTCTCACGGGATCTACTTATGATACATTATGTTAATAATTAGCCTAATGGTAAGCCATCTTTATATTCCTGATACGTTTGTATTCCTTCAGTATATAGTGCTGAAGTTAATTTGCTGGTACTTCTTAAAAGGATTTTTTAGTTATTAGTAAGATGATCTGTAGTTTTCTGTCTTTTTTTCCTACTTTGTGAGGATTTAGTGTTGTTAGAGTTATGCCATCTCTGTGTAAAATAAAATTTTTCTGCAATTTTTTTCATATTATAAGACTGATGTGTTCTTAAAAGAACTTGTTCATAAAATTGGGTCCAGCTTTTTGGGAGCATTTAAAATGTACATTTTCTCTTTCTTCAAAAGTTAATTTTGTTAATTAACAAAATTATGATGTTTTCCTACAAATTTGTCCTGTCTTATTTTATTTTATTTTATTTGAGTCAAGGTCTCACTCTGTTGCCTAGGCTGCAGTGCAGTGACACAATCACAATTCATTGAAGCCTCAGACTCCTAGACTCAAGTGATCCTCCCATCTCAGCCTCCTGAGAAGCTGAGACTACAGGCATGTGCCACCAGGCCTGGCTAATACTTTGAGTCTTGCTGTGTTGCTAAGGCTCGTCTCGAACTCCTGGGCTCAATCAGTTCTCCTTCCTCGGCCTCCCAAAGTGCTGGGATTATAGGTGTAAGCCACCATGCCAACCTACATAAGAGTTTAATTCATGTTATTTAATCTGTGGATTTAGAAGTATACATAAAAGTGTATGTTTTAAATATATTTTATTACACCATGGGTAAGGACTGTGGCCTATACAACTTTTGGTTTTCAGAAATTTGAGTTTGACTTTTTGATCAGATGTATTATTGATTGCTGTGAATATGTCACAGTTACTAGAAAAGTTAAGATGTCCTCTTTTTGTAGATGTCAAAATAAATAGACATTAAATTAGCTTTATTATGTTTAAGGGGAAAGAACTTAAAGTAGGCTTCATCTAAATTCCCATTTTAGCACTTCTTTTTTGTCCATATAATGCATAAAGGAGCTAGACTAGAAGAGAAGAAAATAGGAAGGTGGGAACAGCTCTGAGAGACTTGGCAGTTGAGTGTATCATAAGTCTTTTTAACTGGTTTCTTCCCACTTAAGTTTTAAAATGAATTGAATTCTATTATTTAATCCTGCCTTAATGTTCCTAGGTATGCAGGTGCCTTGAGAGCTTCCGGGGAAATGGCTTCAGCACAGTATATTACTGCAGGTCAGTATGGTAAATCTATTATTTTTTGGTAGGGGGTATAATTTTATTTTTCACTCACAATCAGTTTACTATATTTTCAGTTTACAAAATGTGTTTTGTAAAACATCACCTCATTAAGATTGGAGTATACTTTAGACTTACATTAAGCAACTTGGGACTTATTCTGTCATCCAAATTATAAATCAGTGATGTATGTCCATTTTGGATTTTCTGGATTAAATTTTAAATTATAGTTTTGGCTTCAGGTTCCATTAGTATAATATATCTTTGGACTTTGGGGAAAACCAGAGACAGGTTTTATCAAGAACTTGCTCATAAAATTGTCTGGGCCCAGCTTTTTGGGAGCATTTAAAATATACATTTTGTCTTTCTTCTAAAGTTAATTTTGTTAATTTATGTTTTCCTGCAAATTTGTCCTGTGTCTTTTTTTCTTTTGTCGGGATCTCACTCTGTCGCCTAGGCTGCAGTGCAGTGATAGGGTGTTTATAGCCATGCCTTTTTTTTTCTTACAGCTTTATTGAGGTATAACACACATACCATACAATTTACCGATTTAAAGTGTTTAATTCATTGGTTTTTAGTTTACTCAGAGTTGTGCAAAATGTTACTACAATTAATTTTAGAACATTTTCATCAACTTCATGACTATTAGGAGTCACCCCTTTCTATCTCATCACTCCTAGCCGTACACAACCACTAATCTGTGTTCTGTCACTAGATTTGCCTATCATGGGCCTTTTCTATAAATGGAGTTAAATAATATGTGGTCTTTTGTGACTGACTTCTTTCATTTAGCAAAATGTTTTCAAGGTACATGCACATTGTGGTGTGTATCACCAATTTTTTTTTAATTACTAAATAAGATTCAATCATTTGAACATGCCGATTTTCATTTATTCTTTCATCATTGATGGATATTGGCTTGTTTCCAGTTTTTGGCTGTTACAAATATTGCTAACATTTATATACAAGTCTTTGTGTGGACAAATGCTTTCATTTCTCTTGGGTGTTTTTCTCAGAATGGAATTGCTAGGTCATATGGTAACTTTATGTTTAGCTATATCAGTTTACATTCTCCCCAGCAGGATATGAGGATTCCGATTTCTCCATATCCTTGCCAACACTTAGTGTTTTTGACTATAGCCATTCTAGAGGTGTGAAATGGTATCTCACTGTGGCCAACTATTAATTTTTAATACTATAAACAGTAGGTTTCTTTGCATCATTTGGAGTTAGATTTTACTTTACCCTTTCTCCTGGAAGTAGATTTATTTGTTGAAATGAAGTTTTTAATGAGAAAATGTGATCAAATGATCTAGTTTATTTGATATATCTAGTTTATTTATACTTAGTTTATTTGATTGCTTATGTATATGAGAGTAACTCAGAATTTCAGCAGTTTCTTTTCGTTTTTTTTTTTTTTTGAGTTAGAGTCTCACTATGTCGCCCAGACTGGTGTGCAGTGGCATGCTCATGGCCATCCCAGCGTCGACCTGCTCAGGCAGTCCTTCCGCCTCAGCCTTCCAAGTAGCCGGAACTACAGGCGCGCGCGCTACCATGCCCGGCTAGTTTTTTTATTTTGCTGTAGAGACGAGGTCTCGCCAAGTTGCCCGGGCTGGTCTCGAACCCCTGGGCTCAGGCAATCCACTCGCCTCAGCCTCCGAAAGTGCTGGGATTACAGGCTGAGCCAACAAGCCCGGCCTTCAGCAGTTTCTAGCATCATATAGGGGACTTATGGTATTGGTGGGATGGAAAGTATTATTTACATTTTTGCCTCTTGACTTTTTAACTTTATATTTTGATATAAATTTAAATTTACAGAGCAGTTGCAAAAATTTACCAATTACTAACTTTTGGCCACATTTTATTTCTCGTTTCTCTGAATTGCACGTAATTTTCGTTTTATTTCTCTTTTCTCTGAAGTGCATGTAATTTTCTTCTGAACCATTTTAGAATAAGGTGCCAGACATCATGTCTTTTATTCCTGAATACTTCACTATGTATATCCTAAGAATAAGAGCATCATAACCATAAGACAGTTATTCTCAAAATCTTGGAATTTAACACTGTTTGAGTACTCTGTAATTCAGACTTTATTCAAATTATGCCAACTTTCCCAATATTGTACTTTAAAACGGTTTTTGTCCTACTTCAGGAGTCAATTTAGGATCATACATTGCATTTAGTTGTTGTCATGTCTCATTAGTTCCTTTTAATCTAGATTGTTTCTTGATCTTTTTCTTTGGAACTAATTAAATGCTTTTGAGTTGCTCTGTTGATGGTAATTCTAAATCTAAAATCATCTTTTTCTTATTTTTTGGTAGTGTGTACTTTAAAGGATTATTAAACTTAGTTTATTTAAAAAAATAATTAGATTGGTAGTGATGCCCAAACTTCAGCTTTTCCTCCAAAAATATTTTTTAAACATTGTGTTTAATATTGTAATTAAGGAACATTTTATTGAACTTTGTGAGGACAATTTTCATACTGAGATGCTGTAGTATTTGCTGGGTTCAGTCTGTGTAATAATGATTGGTGACATTTCACAACCTGTGTATTAACAAAACAAGTTGAGATAAGATAGAGTTTGCTGTATGTAAAGTAAGAGCAATGTGTGATAACTAGGAAGTCAGCAGAGGAACAGTGTTTTGAACTCTGAAAGCATAGCTGAGTCCATGACTTTGAGGTTCATGCTGGTGAGAGGAGATAGGTAGGGGAAAGTTTTGAAAAGGGCAAATTAGTTTTGTTCTTAGATGTTCAGTAGAGTCAGTAAGTGTGTTTAAAATGCCAGATTTCAATATCCAGGAGTTCAGTAGATGGGAACCAACTATAGGTTTAAAGGAAGGTAAGTCGAGAGAGGTGATCTGATGGCGTAGTAATGTCCGAGTGGCAGAACAGTAACATTACGCCTGTGTGATTCTTAGACAGAGGTTATGTGTTCTCTGTATTGAATTTTAGTACACTTTGCTTTGTTTGGAAGACTGAGGCTGGCAAGGAGAAGGAGAGAAGCAAGGCTCAGAGGTTTTGGGTTTTTTTTATAGCTAGTGAGTGCATTATAATGTCTTCTGGTAAGTTCTTTAAAATTTAAAAACAAGTATTTTTCTTTTTCTTGTTAGGAGTCCAATTGCAAAAGAATAAATATATTTAAAAGTAGTTAAGCAGATTTTTATTTGTTTTAATTAAGAATTAATTTATAGTGGCATGTGTTAAATGTCACTGTTTTACTAAGGCAATGTTTGCTTTGTTTTCAAGCCCTCAGAGATTTGTTTGATTCCATGGATAAAACTTCGTCTAGTATTCCACCTATTATTCTGCTACAATTTTTGCACATGGCTTTCCCACAGTTTGCGGAGAAGGGTGAACAAGGACAATATCTTCAGCAGGTAATTAGGGAAAGGTTTTTTTTTCATTCTGAAAATGTAAAACTCAAGTTTCTTACATTTACCATACTTAGTGGGAGATAATAGAAATACATCAGTCTGCTCTAGTTCATGCCACCACTATCTCTTGCCTGGAGTAGGGCGGTAGTCTGTTAACTGATCACCTTGCTTCTGCTTTTTGCCCCCTGCAGTGTTTCTCCATCTAGCCTTCAGTGTCCTTTTAAAAACATGATCATGTTGGTCCCCTGTTCAGTACCCTCTAGTGATCTTCCACTCCAGCCCTAAATCCTCTACCACTCTCCCCTTGCTTGTCTCTCTCCAGCCATGCTGTCTTCCTTGCTGTTCCTTAAACCTTTCAAGTGACCTCTTTCTGCAGGGCCTTTTCTCTGGCTGTCAGATAAATGCAAGTCTGGCTTCCTCACTTTATTTGGGTCTCATGACTCTAAGGCCAAGGCCTCAGGCTTTCCTAACTGTCTTATTGAAATAGTGCACTTCTCTTCCTCTGATCACTTTCTGTTCCCATACTACTTTTTTTTCCTTCATAACCCTTATCTCTACCTGATTTTACATTTTCACTGCTGTTTTCTGAGTGTCTAGTATGGTGTTTAGCACAGTAAATATCTGTTGAATAAATGAGTTAGCTGTTCTGGAGTTCTTTATGTAATATCTAATTTGGCTTAATATTTTTGAAGAAGAAAACAGCCTTCTCTCCTAGGAAATAGTAATTATTTTGGAAGGATTTTATAGACTAAACACTTTCACAGCCCAAAATTATTTACTGTGTCATTTTAAAAATTATAGGATGCTAATGAATGTTGGATACAAATGATGCGAGTGTTGCAACAGAAATTGGAAGCCATAGAAGATGATTCTGTTAAAGAGGTAATTGAATATATTTGGGATTACAGACTTTCATCATACCTTGATTCTTTTTTTGTTTTTTTCCTCCAAAGGCTTTAATTAAATTCACCTTGGTTGGTAGATGTCTATTTGAATATTTTATTTATTTATTTATTTATTTATTTTTGAGTTGGAGTCTCACTTCGTTGCCCAGACTGGAGTGCAGTGGCATGCTCCCGGCCACTGTAGCCTCGACCTGCTGGGCTCCGGTGATCCTTCCGCCTCAGCCTTCCGAGTAGCCAGAATTACAGGCACGCATTACCACGCCCAGCTGATTTTTTTAAATTTACTGTAGAGATGAGGTCTCACCAAGTTTCCCGGGCGGGTCTCAAACCCATGAACTCAGGCAGTCCACTCATCTCGGCCTCCCAAAGCACTGGGATTACAGGCTGAGCCACCAAGCCCGGCCTATTTGACTTTAGATGCTCAATCTATGGCCAAAATTTGAAAGCTGCATTTGACATTTGAATTAAGTATATTATTTATTAAACTTATTTCATTGATGATTATTGAGTATTTGTAATCTTTTGTTAATGTTTTTTGAACAGTAGAAGGATTTCACAGAGAAGGACTGCATTTTTAAAAGCCTAAATGTATATTACTACACTAGAGTGTGTGGAAGGAAATATACTTACACTAATGTCTATATAAAGTAAAATTGGAATTTTTGTTTCATTTTAATTCTTACAGACAGATTCTTCATCTGCATCAGCAGTGACACCGTCTAAAAAGAAAAGTTTAATTGATCAGTTCTTCGGTGTTGAGTTTGAAACTACGTATCCTTATGAGCCAAGATTTGTATAGACTGTACTCATAACTTACTGGAAGTAAATTAGCACAAATAGCATAGGTGACTGATTGGTGTGGTGGGTGGGATAGAAGAAAAATTCTTCAGAGCTTTTTATGCCAAAAACATATAATAATGGAAATTAGGAATTTGGAAAAATATACCCATTGGAGTGATCTTGAAGGATAGATGGGATATTCATTATTTTTAAAATAATACAGTTTATATATGTATATTTTTTGAAGGTTTTTTCCAAGAACATCTTTTTTTTTTTTAGTTGGAGTCTCACTCTGCCAGCCTCGACCTGCTGGGCTCCGGCGATCCGTCTGCCTCAGCCTTCCAAGTAGCTGGAAATACAGGCGCACGCTACCATACCCGACTGATTTTTTGATTTATTTTATGGATGAGGTCTCGCCAAGTTGCCCAGGTGGGTCTCGAACCCACGGGCTAGGCAATTCACTCACCTCGGCCTCCCAAAATGTGGGATTACAGGCTGAGCCACCGAGCCTGGCCTCCAAGAACATCTTTAACTGTGACTATTTCATTAATTCTCCTGCAGAATTCATTTATTATTATTATTATTATTATTATTATTATTTTTGAGTCAGGGTTTCAGTCGCTCAGGCTGGAGTGCAGTGGCACAATCATAGCTCACCACAGCCTTCAACTCCCGGGGTCAGGTGATTCTCCCGCTTCAGCCTCCTCAGTAGCTGGAACTACAGGCATACACTACCACACTTAGCTGATTTTTTTGTAGAGGCAAGGTCTTGCTGTGTTGCCCAGACTGGTCTCAAACTCCTGGGCTTAAGCGATCCTCCTGCCTCAGTTTCTCAGATTTGCTGGGATTATAGGCGTAAGCCATCACACCTGACTTATGTATTATTATTTGTTTTTGGAGTCAGAGTCTCATTCTGTTACCCAGGCTGGAATGCAGTGGTTCAGTCGTAGCTCACTGTTACCTCAATCCTCCCACCTCAGCCTGAGTAATAGGCACATACCACCACACCAGGCTAATTTTGTTTTTGAGATCTGAACTCTCACCATGTTGCCTAGGCTGGTCTCAAACTCCTGGGCTCAAGTAATTCTCCTGCCTCAACCTCCCAAAGTGCTGGAATTATAGGTGTCAACTATTGTGCTTTGCCCAAGAGTTAATTTTTAATTTTATGAATTGGAATATATCAACTAAATTAGGTAATTAGATTAAACAGCTCTCCTATTATAAACAAGTGTCCTTTTAGTAGTAATCTTAATGCCATGTTTTTTCATGTTTGTACTTTTTGTTGTTGACTTTGCTGTTTAAAGAGACCCCCAAGCATAGTCCTGAAATGCTGTTCAGTGTTCTAAGTGCAAGGAGGCTGTGATGTGCCTTATTGAGAAAATATGTACGTTAGCTAAGCTTCATTGGAGCATGAGTTACAGTGCTGTTGGCTATGAGTTCAGTGTTACTGAATCAGCACTACATATGAAATAAGGTGTCCTTAAACAGAAGGACACCTCAAACAAGGGTATGTATTGATTGGTTGATGATTAAACAAATTCATAAACCATGAATCAGGGAAGTGTTATTTTCTAGGTCATAGGTGGAAAATCTTAGAAAAGATAGCTATTTATATATTCTTTTTTTTTTTTTTTTTTTGAGTTAGAGTCTCACTCTGTCGCCCAGACTGGAGTGCAGTGGCCGCTGCTGGCCACCGCAGCCTCGACCTGCTGAGCTCCGGCGATCCTTCCACCTCAGCCTTCCTAGTAGCTGGAACTACAGGAGTGTGCTACCACACCCGGCTAATTTTTGATTTATTGTAGAGATGAGGTCTCGCCAAGTTGCCCAGGCGGGTCTCGAACCTGCGGGCTCAGACAATCCATTC
>CAUYQG010071059.1:0-30583 GCA_963574415.1 Tarsius wallacei | reverse complement strand
GTTATCTGATGCCAAGGCCGTGCTCTTTCCTCTACATTCTGCCTCTCAGATCTGGTTTTCCTTGATAGGAGAGAACTGGGCAAAAGGTAAAACAGTGGCTACAGGAGAAAAGTTAGAAGCTGGAGGGAAAATGACATGACCTTTACAATTTTTGCCCAAGGGCTAATTCTACTTAATGAAGTATATATAATCCAATGTTTAGTAGTTAGACCAGAGTACCTCAATCTCTTCCCATGAACTCTTCTCTGTTTCCAATGGTTGGCAAGGTCATTCACATTGGTAATAAAGGGTTTATGTGTGTGTGTGGAGGGGGGCAGAACGACCTCTAACCTACTTAAAGAACTAATGTGGATGCAGTGATGGTAGCCAACAAGAATGTTATAATATGGCAAGTAAGTATAAAGAATTAGCTTGGAGTTGCACAAATCACCTGGCTGAAATTCTAACACCAATGACGTGCCTTAAAAAAAAACAGAAAAGCAATAGGGCAGTATCACATTCTAACACAAAGTGTCACTTCATTTCTACTTTTTTTTTAATTGAAGTCTCACTCTGACACCCAGGCTGGAGTGCAGTGGCAAGCTCACAGCCACAGCAGCCTTGACATGCTGGGCTCAGGCGATCCTTCTGCCTCAGCCTTCCAAGTAGCTGGAACTACAGGTGCGTGCCACCACGCCCAGCGAATTTTTTTTTGTTGATTTTTTATTGTAGAGACGAGGTCTCGCCAAGTTGTCCAGATTGATCTCGAACCCCTGAGCTCAGGCAATCCTCTTGCCTCCGCCTCCCAAAGTTCTGGGATTACAGATGTGAGCCACTACACCTGGCCATTTCCACTTTAAAAATATACACACACTGTATAAAACATTTAAAAACAGTAATAAGGGTTTTGCAAAATCTAGCAAATAATAAGGCTGTTGTAACTCTAAAAATTCTGGTCTCTATAGAGACCGGGACTGCCACCCTCAGTAAGAAGTGGAAATTGCAATTATCAAGTGAGAATATCGTATCCTTAAATTAAATGTAAATTGCTCTCCCTTATTAGTAGCCTTGAATGATAGACTTATAATTCAAAATGAAGACATAACAAACTCTTCATTTCTACATTTAAAAAATAGATTAAGTAGCTGGGTACAGTGGTGCACCCTATATTCCCAGCTATTTGGGAGGCTGGGGTGGGAGGATCACTTGGGCCCAGGAGTTGAAAGACGCAAGGAGCTACAACTGTACCACTGCATTCCAACCTGGGTGAAACCCTGATTTTAAAAAAAAACAAACATTGCCTCTTATAGCCTATCTTTTGATCAAATAGCTTACCTCGCCTTGCAACAGAGAAACTGCAACAGTAATTAACTGAAGCATCTTCAGATCTTATACTAAGTTCCCCTTTAAATTTGATTGTATCACCATAGCTAACATTATAATGGTGAAGGACTCAAAGCTTTCCCCCTAAGATCAGGGAAAAAACAAGGATGTCTGCTCTCACTACTTCTATTCAACACAGAGGTTCTAGCCAAAGGAGTTAGGCAAGAAAAAGAAATAAAAGGTAGACTGGAAAAGAAGTAAAACTATCTCTATTTGCAGATGATATGCTCTTGTATACAGAAAACCCTAAGGAATTCATAAGAAAAATATATTAGAACTAATAAACATGTTCAGCAAGAATGCAGGGTATGTGATCATTATGCAAAATTAAATTTAATTGTACCACATAATGGATATTGTCACTTTCTCCTCATCTTACTATTTATTGGTTATAAACCTTCTGAATCCACAAATCCTATTACCCATAACTGATGAAGGATAAACCTATAATTATATTTCAGCAGGTTCAGAAGAATCCATGCCCAAAACAGATTATTTTGAACAATCCCCTACCAAATTCTCACAATTATTGCTTGTTAGTGGACCTTAAACAACAACAAAAAAACAATGCCAGCTGATTATGTAATAATACACCAGTCTCTTCGAATCCAGTACCTTACCAGAAGCCAAGTAGGCTCAAGTAGCCAAACTGTGGTATTCTATTAGGCACATCCAATTGTGAATAATGAATATCCAACATATTTTTGAAACAGTGGTTTCTCCTCAGGTTCCTCTATAAAATCTGGACACCAAATATACAAATTATTTGATGCCTTGATGCTGCCAAAAAAGTTATTGTCCTTCAGAAGATATCCACAGTTAAAAAAAAAAATTACCAAAGCTACTGAAAACAGAAGACCCCCATGATAAATACCTTGCTCTAACCAAAGTCCTTTTACGAGGAACTTTTATAAAACAGACCAACCCACAAAGAGGTTTAAAGATTCCATCATAGAAAAACACAACTTTTGCCTCCAATTTTGAAAAAAAAAAAGAGAATAATTGGGTTTGTAAGACCTTGAGGATAAGATCTGGCAAAGCCTGAAGAGTCACCTAGTCACACCAAATAAAACCTAAGATGGACACTTGTCAGATTCTTCCGTAAGACAATCCACTATAGCAAGAACAAATTGCCTATGATATTAAGCAAATGGGGGAAGAGGAAGTTCTGAAGACTAGTAAGATTAGAGGACTACTCACCTAGTATTCAAGGTTAGTTATAAAGCTATTTTTAAAGAATAAAAATGTATAGAATTAGAACAGATATACAGATAGGTAAATAGAACAGAATGGAGCCCAGAAACCAACCCAGACATACAAGAGGATTTAGTAATATAAGGGATGAGATACTATAAACTCAATGGGAAATGGGTATACTATTTAATAAATGATGCTATGAGAACTGGCTATCGATATGAGAGTAAGAATTCTATCACACAAGTCACAAAAATTAATGCAGTTAAGTAACAAATTTTTAAAACAACACAGAAAGGGATCAATCATAAAATTAAAAATTATCAATTTGATTAAATTTATCTAAAAAATTCTGTAAGATTAAAGATTGTCATAGACCACGTTAAAGACAAGCCATATACTAGAAGTTCTCTGAGATAAAGCTTAAGGTCATTAAGAATACAAGAAATCCAATAGAAAAAAATGGCATAGATTATAAACAGTAAATCCACAAAATAATGACAAACAAATAAATATCTGAAATGAAATTAGGAATCTTAGAGAACTGTAAGTTAAAACAAAGAGCTACTATCTCACAGCTCTTAGACTGGAGAACATTTTTTTTTTTGAGTTGGAGTCTTACTCCATCGCCCAGGCTGGAGTGCAGTGAGTGGCACACTCACAGCTGGCCACCCTAGCATTGACCTGCTGGGCTCTGGCGATCTTTCTACCTCAGCCTTCCAAGTAGTCAGAACTACAGGCACGTGCTACCATGCCTGGCTAATTTTTTCTTATTTATTGTAGAGATGAGGTCTCGCCAAGTTGTCCAGGCTGGTCTTGAACCCATGGGCTCAGGCAATCCATTCGCCTCAGCCTCCCAAATCGCTGGGATTGCAGGCCGAGCCACCAAGCCTGGCTGAGAACTTAAAAATTCTAGTAAGACTAAGTGTCCTAAGGTAGGAAAACCAGAATTCTCCTACATTGCTGTTCGGTGTACATACTTACACACCACTTTGGACATTTAAAATCATGGAGTATACATATCCCACTACCTGAAATTCAATTTTTAGGCATATATCCAGAATATCTGGGACATCTGCATGAGGTGACATGATCAAGAATGTACACTTGCAGCACTGTTCAAAACGATAAAAAATAACAACGTAAACGACCATTAGTAGAATTGGCAAGTAAGCAGATATGATAATAAACAGCATATTATGTTTAAAATATTGTCAAAAAGCAAGTTATAAAACATTACAGACAGTAGGATATCATAAATATATATATATTTTAAACTACTGTATATTGTTTCTGGATACAAATACATGGTGAAATGTAAAATCTTTAATAGAACAGTAGGTTAACTCTAGGGAAGGAGGAGAATGGCACCAGGGAGGAGTATAAAAGAGTAGCATTTTATTTCTTTAAAAATCAGAAGCAAATATGGCAAAATAGTATGTGAAGAGTACAAGGGCATTTATATTATTTTTCTGTATATTTTAAATACTTTTAATTAAGAACTTAATGGGCACATATGGTATAACAATCAAATAATAACATTAATTATTCACACCACAAAATGTATCAAGTAATAACATTATTTAAGCCACAGAAATTTATATACATACATTAGAGTGTGTGATAAATAAAAGTCAAAAATAAATTTAAAAATTTGCAACTTACTTTGGGGTTTTAAATTAATAATTTTACTAATGGGTTTTGAGTCTCGTGCAACTTTTAAATGTCATGCTAAAATTTTAAGGGCAGCTATTCTTTTTGTTAGAATTTTCAAAGCGATATAAATAAAAATTTAATTAATGTGGTATTTTTAATTTCAATCTTATTTTGGAAAGCTTTTTCTTTAGCATATAAACAGTTAACAAGCTTTACAATTAAACTTACAAGTCTTAAAGAAATGTATTAAGAGTCCTATGTAGGAAGTGCAGTTATTTAATAATAACTACTTAATTATAGTGTTTCACCAAAAACCTGATGCCCTGATACTAATGTGGAAAAACAATGCTCCATTATTCCATTTTCCTTTCTACCTGGGGTTTAGGTCAGAAGCCAAGAAGTATCAATACTGGAAAGGTTATAAAGTCTGATTAAACAACCAATGTTAAAGGAAACATGTAACTTTCACAGGGAGTAACACAATCCTTTGGAATTACAATGTCAGAGAGAGACATAGAAAGATAAGGAAAGGGTTAAGAAGAGGTAGTAAATTTTTGCAATTTGTACTTCACTTACTGACTCTCTTTGAGCCTCAAGGCTAGAAGATAAGCACTACACAGAAAACTTCTAGGAGACAAACAAAACTAGGTAATGACCCTGCATCCAGAAATACAACTCAACAGACCTATATAACTCACAGGTAATAATTCACTCTCAACTATGATCCTCTGACCACATTCATACTGTTTCAATAATAGTCATTTTACCCAGTTGATGGCAAGCAGTAATTTTATTTAACATAAGTTGAATTTGCGGATTAAACATTTCCAACACAGACAATTAGCTGATCTTTCAAGTGGCTTTGCTATTAAATATGCCATTTCCTATGTAACGGAAGACTGCAATAAAATCATTCTAACTTCCAACTTCCATACTTTTATATTTGGGGCACAATTTTTAAGGATAATAGTGCTGTAGCAAAAGGCAGGTTTTCACTCACTCCACACTTCAGCCTATTAATACTGAATTTTACTTAGTGCTAAATCCTTCTTTCATTTCTGGAGGCCAAAAAAAAAAACTGCTCTCCCAAATCTCCTATTCAACGCAACTTTGGTAAAAACAGCAATAATTGCTTGAAAAATGGAAAGCCTCCTACAGCATTTTTAGACTTTTTCCCCCCATCAATCATTAAGTTTCAAGTAATATTCATTCATTTCTTTCCTCTCAATAGAAGGATAACTCCCACTCTGCTTCATGAATGAAATAATCAAATTACTATGTCTCTCAAATTCTCACCCTCTGGAGAATCACTCAAACTGTAATAAATTCACTGACAAGTTTACAATTCAAATTTCACTAATACATCGAAATAACTCTTCCGCAAGCAAAAGGTCAGTGTCATGAATTTAATTTTCTGAATTCCATAACCCTTGATAAATGAGGCACCTTAAAGTTCAGTTTACACTCTTATACAGGATTTCAGAGCATGCTTCAAATTGCTTGAGATAAGCCATGTTAATAGCTTAGTGTCATTTTTATCATTAAAATAATCTACAAATATCAGAATACTAATTTTATTGTCAAAATAATAAATAAGTCTTAAAATATCTGTAGATGTAATCACCTCTCTCAATGCATTTAGCTTGCCTGGACTATTCTAGAACAAAAACCAAGAAACTGAATGGACTTATTGATATAATATAGTTGTACAATGTTTTCACAAATTCCAAATCTGTAACTTAGGGTTTTTTTCATATTTATTTTTAAATATACAAAGGGATTAAGCCATTAATATAAATATGTTCCCTCAAATATGTAATATTTGTAAAAGAAAAGGTTTCTAAACATTTACAAAGCAATCTAAAGAAGTAAATGATTTTAGGATCATTAACCAAAATAATTTTCCAGAGAAGATCCTATTTAAAGGTAATGCTCACTGGCTTCCACATCAACATATTAAGATGGATCCAAGTCCGATGCCTTTGATTTACTTCAAGAATCACTTCCAATGAAAAAACCTCAGAAAAAAGTCTCACGACAGAGTGGACAAGTGGATTTGTTGCTAGATGTAAACCATTTGTACTGAAAAAGAAAAGGTTTTAAATGTTAAAAGAACTTTTTAAAGCTGTCCTCTTACATATATACATCTAAAGTAAACTTCAAATGATAAAGTGAAAAGGAGAGAATACTAAAATTTTTTTGTTCTCTCCATTTATCACCAAAACCAACATAACTGATTACTATGAAAGGCTCCACTAAGATTCTTCCTACTTAGGCTCATGTACACAACCACTAAGATATGAGGAAGAAAGATCTCCTGTGGAGCAACTTAACAAAGAGCAACTTTTTTTCAACATGGTGTCTAAAAGAGCAAAGGAGGTCGGGCCTGGTGGCTCAAGCCTGTAATCCCAGCACTTTGGGAGGCCAAGGCGAGGGGACTGCCTGAGCCCAGGGGTTCGAGACCAGCCTGGGCAAACTGGTGAGACCTCGTCTCTACAATAAATAAAAAAAATAGCTGGGTGTGGTGGCATGCACCTGTAGTTCCAGCTACTTGGAAGGCTGAGGCAGAAGGGTTGCCTGAGTCCAGCAGGTTGAGGATGTGGTGGCCGTGAGTGTGCCACTGCACTCCAGCCTGGGCGACACAATGAGACTCCTACTCAAAAAACAAACAAAAAAAACAAACAGCTCTGATGCCAGATAGCCTCCGGTCCCAATTCTTATAGTCTCCTTCAGGGTCTAAATTTCATGAGACCATCTACTTACTGAGTGCTGAAAGCTCTATTAGTTCATTTATTAGTTGGGCACAAGGGCTCATGCCTGTAATCCAAGCACTTTGAGAGACCAAGGTAGGAGGACTGCTTGAGCCCAGGAGTTCAAGACCAACAGGGGAAACACAGTGAGAACTCATCTTTACAAAAAATTAGCTGCACATAGTGGATTGTGTCTGTAGTCCCAGCTACTCAGAAGGCTGAGATGGAAGGATTGCCTGAGCCCAGGAGGTCGAGTCTGTGGTGAGCCATGATCATACCAACACACTCCAGCCTGGGCAACATAGTGAGACTCTGACTCAAAGAAAATAAAAAAGGAACACTCATTTATTAACGTGCCTTGATGCTACCAATATCAGCACATATTAATTATCTTCTGCAGATTTTGAAAAATCACTTTTTGGTATGTCTCCCATCTAATATAATTGAGAGTTTAACATACACTGTTTTCTGAAGTTAGAGATTATATGTATGTGTTGTGTTTATAAAATAAAAAAAATAATAAGTCAGACAGTTTCTCTTTAGACTTACCAAGCAGGCTGAATGGAACTTTTTCTTGCATGTTCTACAGGCTTTTTTGGGAAGAGAATAGTTGAAACCATGAATAACTGAGAAACAGATCATACAATCTTCAACACCTTCAAAACGTTTGTCCACGTTGTTTTTCCATAATGCTAAGCCTTCCATAATACTTCCATTCTGTTAACAAAAATAAAAATAAAAGAATCATTATGAACTGAAATCCACTAATATTATTTTTATTCGATTTCACAAATGTTAAAGTTCAATTTTCATTGTAGAAGAAAATCTGCCTGGCTATATTCACATCTCCTAAGTTTTATGAATGTTGTTTTTTTTAAGTGACCTCCTATGTTTTAGGAACCAGATGTAATTTTTCTCCATAAAGTCTTCTGATTAATACTTCAAGTCTGATGGTTTCAGTTTATTGTTTGATTAAAATTCTTTTAATAATTAAATCATACTTTTTAACCAAAAAGGATAAAACTCTCTCACCTTCTCAACCGATTTGTTCCACCTCTACAATATTGGTGAACATAACTGTTTTAAAATACATAATTTTCTTTACAGTAGAATGTTTTAGATATATAACAGTGCAAACAAAACTGAAGGCTTACAAATCTGTATAGAGGGCAAAGGTCTTTGAGAGTACTAGGATTTCTCTAACCAAAGGGGAGTTGAAATGTAATAAATCATTCATCTGCCCAGTATCTTTCAAAAAGATTTTCTCAGATAATTTCCTTTAATACCATGTATTGCTGTACATCCTCTATAATATCAATGACATAAAGTCAATCTCTTTGAAACACCAGAAAATAAATTACAGAACCTTAAAAATTAAAACAGGGCAAGTTCAAGCCATTTAGGCATATGTCTGTGTTCATCCAAGAAATGGAATATCTTTTTCTATTTAAACAGAAGAGATATATTTTGTGTTTTAGCAACCCCTTCAAATAGATTGTCTCTCTCTGGTTGGAAAGTCAAATGTGGAAGCAGAAACTTACCTGATGGGTGAGGTAAGTGCTTAACTGCAGCATCCAGTTCCGCCACTGCTGAACAGCTACTCCTACTCTTTTCCCACTTTCTACTGTTATTGAACCCAATGGATAATTTGAAGGCAGTTGTATTATAAGTTCAATGACTATGTCCTCAATAGTATAAGTAGCCATTACTTCACGAGTAGTCGCTCGAGCTTTAACCTGCAACATGAGAGGTAATTTTTTTTTTGCCAGGTTCCTTTCTTTCAATCAAAATTTAATAGGTGACTAAAGCAGCTAAAGTCTTCATTCAAGGAAAATGCATGTAAACACATTCATTTATCTGACATGAGATACTTAAGAAACAGGTTTAAATACCTAGTGTGTTTCATAGGAATTTTATGACATTCAAAGTTTATTTTCAAAGAAATACACTACTCATAAAAAGCATGTTTTATTATAATAGGCTTGCCACATAACAGTTAAATCATTTTTGAATAGACAAATGATAGAGTGGGTTATTAATTATCCCTTCTCTTCTACACCCAGAAATCCAGTACCACTTCTGTGTCTACCAAGTCTTTCCCTACCACATTATTCTTCTGAGCTTTGGAGCCAACCATCAACTGCCAGAACACTTATATATATATTTTTCACACTAGCATTACAAACTCAACATAAAATACACATCATCATCCTTTACAAACTTAATCTTCTGACTTTCCTATTTCCAGGCTAAAAACCATAGTATCGCCTTTAATTTCTCCTTCCTCACCCAGATATTTAACTAGTTGCAAGTTTGACTAAATCACCACCACAAAATTTCTCACATCCCTCCTCTTTTACATTCCCACTGATACTGTTTCACTCAGGTCCTACCTACCCCTTTTGCTCATAATGTCAATCCCAATAGTCTCCCCTAACTATTCATTGAATACTGTTCGTGCTTATAATGCAGTCAAAACAATTTTAAAGATTATAACTGACCATGCTACTGTCTGAATAAAAAACCCTCAGTGTGCGGTGGCTCACACCTGTAATCCCATTACTTTGGGAGATTGAGGCGAGAGGACTGCCTGAGCCCAAGGATTTGAGACCAGCCTGGGCAACCTGGTGAGACTTCGTCTCTACAATAAATTAAAAAAATTAGCTGGGTGTGGTGGCATACGTCTATAGTTCCAGCTACTTGGAAGGCTGAGATGGAAGGATCTCCTGAGCCCATTAGATAGGCTACAGTGGCTGTGAGTGTGCCACTGCACTCCAGTCTGGGGAACAGTGAGACCCTGACTCAAAAAAAAAAAAAAAGGAAAACCCTCAGTGGCTGAACAGGACCAAATACTTTGGGCTATTGTTCAAGTCTTTTCCCAGTATAGCTCTAATTCATTCTTGAAGCAGCCTGCTCTCTAACTATTCATTCACCTTTAGGACTCCTATTCTACATAAATACTGGGTTGTTCATCATTTCTTGGGCAATCACTGAAATGACATTCTCTTTTAAATTCCTTTTGCTTTTGCCATACTAAATTTTCTCTAAAGTAAATGCCTTTTCCTTAATTTCCCTTATAACAAAATCCTGCCCACCTCAAAGTAATCTTCCTCCATAAAGTCTCACCTAATCCCATTCCCTCTGATCATAGAGCACACTTTTTCTTAATGTGCTATTTTCCAGTTTCCAATACCAAAATCATTAACAGTATCACTCTTTTCCCTTTCACTAGATTGTGTTATTTCATGTCAGTAATCCAATGCTATTCAACTGTTCCTTTCCTGGGTGATTAGTAAACAGTGCTTGGTATCTGTAAGTATTCCAACATATATTCTGAATGAACTAATTAATGCTCAAAAACTGTATGGTGATAAACAAAATTGTACCACTGTTTTAATGTATGCATAATATTGAGATTTGATACACAAGAATCAGAAAATAAGGTAGACAATTTTTAAACACTCTGAATTAAGGATTATAGTTTGTTATGATATTCACAATGACAAACATAACCAATATTCAAACAACTTTTTTAGACAAAGTAAAGACAATACTAACCGTCATGCCATTAAATAGTTGTGTACTCGTTTGCACAGAGGATATTTCTTGAAAAGAAAGAACATTGCTGACATACTTGCTTGTAAATCTATCTACAATATTGAAAACACGCTTCTCACTGCTATTCCACCATAACCTAACCATGGCAGGCAAGTCTTTTAACGTCATATGATATACCGAACAAGCCAAGTGTGGAATATGGTATGGAAGAGCTGCTGTTTCTGAGGGGAAAAAAAAATCTTGATTAGTAACATGTATTTCTAGTATTTTCCTCAGAGTCATCTTTTATTCCTTAGTGGTGCTATAGTTCTCAAAACAGACACAACAGAGAAACCTCAGATCTCCAAGGTATTTAAAAAATTTCTACTCTTAGTAAATAGTTTATAATACTACAGTACAAGTAAATGCATGTATATCTATCCTCTCAGCTAAGATTTGAGCTCCTATAGTGAAGGAAATAAATTTTATTCATCTCTGTTTCCCCAACTGAAGACGACTTATTTACATGCCTATAAAATATAATCATATATTTTTTTTTTTAGTTGAGGGGTCTCATTCTCACCCAGACTGGAGTGCAGCGCCACAGTCATGGCTCAGCACAGCCTCAGACTCCTGGGCTCAAGTGATCCTTCCGCCTCAGCCTCCTGAGTAGCTGAGACTATAGGCATGTGCCACCACACCCAACTAATTTTTAAAGAGACAAGGTATCACTGTACAGCCCAGGATGGTGAACTCTTGGGTTCTAGCTATCCTCCCAACTCTGATCCCAAAGTGCTGGGATTACAGGCATGAGACACCATACCCAGCCAGAAAATTTTCCATTTTAGTATTCTCATAGCCAAGACCCACTTTGGGGGTTAATCTCCACACCCCCAGGGAAGCCTGAACCTGAATTCCAAGAAAGAATACAAACTGACCTCTAATACTCAGCTGGAGCTCCTCAGTAAAGAAAGTTTTAGGGTCCTTATTTGAGAGCTCAATGGTTGTCTCTGAATAGGTTGGATTCTCTGGCATAAGCCTGAACAGGTGATAGAGCAATTTATTCAAACTCTTTGTTTTCCGGAGGTACATTGAATACAGAGCCCTAAGCTGGTAGAGAGAAAATAATTTTGTTAATAAACCCAATTAAACCAATACAATTAGTATGAAAGAATATATCAAAGTATAACAGATTTCCTTTCCTCATAAACTAGCAGACATTTTCACTATCCCCTCATTATTACACATAACTTTCTAACCTCTTTCTCTAACTGTCTCCCTGTCAGTACACTTACCTTGGACTGGAGTCTCTGTTTTGGTTAAGAAAATCTATTCACCATTCCCACAGATGACACGCTCAATCTCCTCCCAAGTCTTCCACATATCCCTTCCACATCATAGTTCTTAATCTTTCGAATCCCTGCTTAAAACGAATCCCATTTTTATGGCTGACTTCACTCTATATCAAAAACTCCAGCTTCCCTTTAAAACAGAAAGTATGTACTAGTAGCCCAAAACATCCTTAGGTTCTTCTCACAGTTGTTTTTTTTCAGTCGACATATTTCACATAGAAATATGGATTTCTGGTTTCTCTTAAAAATTAGAAAAGGTAGCACCACTGGAAACCCTAAAAGTATCTGTGTGAGCTTTTACAGCTCCTTCTTGTCCCTTAGTAACATAACTTGCACTTTCACATTCACTTTGCGGTACTTTACTATTTGTATTGGTTTTAACACAATTTCTTCTACCACACTACACATCTCCTCATAGTACATAGACACTATTTTCTGAACACTATGAATACTCAAATACAAGGATCAAGTCATAAGATTTGGAATTTATTCTTAAAATATGCTGACCAATGTACCCTTACCATGGAAAAGCCCATGGGGGGATGGGGGAGGACTACCTTTTCTGAGTAATCAAACTTAGTATTACCAAAGGAGGTTGAACATCCCAAATCCCAAAATCCAAATTGTTCCATAATTTGAAACTTTTTGAGTGTGAACATGACACTCAAAAGGAAACGTTCCTGTTCAAATTTTTGGGTTTGAGATGCTAAGTAGGTAAGTAAAATGAAATTATCCCAAAATCCCAAAAAAAAAAATCTAAAATCTGAAACACTACTGGTCCCAAACATTTCAGATAAACGATACTCAACCTGCAAAAGGACACAATGACATTATATCATTATATGGCTCCTGGGGTAATATACTGAGGACACATCACAACTTGTGGAGCAAATACCCTTGCTGAAATTAACCAGAATCTAATGAGAAAACAATGAGACAAATCCATATTGTATGACAGGCTATAAAACAGCTGGATAAAACAATGACAAGAAAGAAAAGTATGGTAGGGGAATTGTAGGTTAGAGAAACTAAAGAAATATGGCAAACAAATGTAGACTAGTCACAAAAGTAAGCCACAGGCCTGAAGAGAAAACAAATCAAGTTGGTAATTAGATCAACATCATCTCTGTGATTTGATTTTTTTCCCCTTAGATATACAAGTGCAAAGATTCATAGATTGATATATTTGTGCCAAGGTATAGGTTGTGAGCAACAACATATAATTTAAAAATTCTGAAAAATCACATTGGAAATGAACAAAATGAATATTTAATAACACTATAAATATGAAGTGATAAACTAAATATTTTTGTACTGACTTGTCAAAGAAAGCACATATTTTACTAGGCTGATCCAATCAAAGCTTAACTAATATTTTAAGTGGGGATCTTTCTAAAAGAAAAGTTTCTAGCCGGGCTCGGTGGCTCAACCTGTAATCCTGCGCTTTGGGAGGCTGAGGTGAGTGGATTGCCTGAGCCCGTGGGTTCGAGACCCGCCTGGGCAACTTGGCGAGACCTCATCTCTACAACAAATTAAAAAAAAAATCAGCCGGGCGTGGTAGCGCGCGACTGTAGTTCCAGCCACTTGGAAGGCTGAGGCAGAAGGATCGCCGGAGCCCAGCAGGTCGAGGCTGCGGTGGCCGGGAGCAGCCACTGCACTCCAGTCTAGGTGAGGGAGTGAGACTCAAATTCAAAGAAAAAAAAAGAAAAGAAAAAAAAGAAAAGTTTCTTCCTGGACAATAAAGTCTTTCTAAACATGGGACAACAGAGACATCTAGTGGCTGCTGGGATAATTTGGGTAAAATAATTAGGAAATTTTCACCATTTAACAATAATAGTTTGAATTACTTAGGTAATGTTTCACAGATCCTTCTCTGAATACTGATTTTCAAATAAGGTAAATTTCCAATGCTGTATCAATGAATACCTCTATAACAGAGTAAAAGTGCTGACCTTCCCGAAAAACAAACAGAAAAAAAACACAAGATCCAATTATTTTGAAATTATTACTATGAGAGTACAAAATTAAGCTATATAAATATTATTTCTTGCAATGACAAAAGGACTTGATGACTACATTCAATTAGAAAAAAAAATGGATCCAGCCACATTTCATAGATTAATTACTTTTGCAAAACTGTGTGCTTGGAGAGGTGAGAAAGTAGGAACAGGAGTGAACGTATTAGCAGAATGTCTGAAGTCAGTTGGATAATATCAGATTAAAATATAAGGCATTTCCCCTTTTATTCAAAAGTAGGAGAAGGAAGATATTTAGATCAGTAACACTGAAACACATTAGGACAGAACTGTCAAAAGTTGTCACCTATTTATTTACCTGAGATGAAGCAGCTTTAAAGAAAGTAAGAATTAATTTCCATGTGAGGAGGTATCCCAGAACATAACAGAAGTCTTCACTCAGTGGTTTTATAGTAACTATCTGTCCAACAGGAATACACCCCAACACATTTTCTAGTAAGTCCTCTTGAGTGCTAAGAAGAGACATTAGCACTGCCGGTGGTGACCTAAGAATCAATGATTAAACATCACAGTTTTCTTTACAACTCATCCCTTAATAAACTCATCATTTATAAACTTCAAGCATTCTAGAAAAATCTTTCTCTGTTTTCCAAAAAACTTGAAAAATTCCCCTATCAATCCAATTTTAATTCCTAATTTCACAAGATAACAGTAGAAGCCAAAAGGCATGCTATAAAAATATAAACCCTACATGTTAGCACTTGAACAAAAAACACATCTATTTCAATTTCTACTAAGTATGAAAAAAATCACAAACCCAGAAAAGACAAATGATTAGTCCAAGTTCCCTCAACTTGCTGGGAAAACTATTAGGGATAGGGATTCTAAATCCCTCCAGGCCCTTTATCATTCTACAAAGGGCAAAAAGATGTTTAAGACTCTGAACTTTGTCACTTCATCCTAATTTCTATTTTATTGTATATTGTCTACATAGCATTATTAAGAGATGTCACAATCATATGATGAATCAGAACAATAAACACAGAAAATAATTATGAGCTTTAAAAAAAACACAAGACTATATATTTTCAGGAACACAAATTTAACATTCACATTAATTCATGACAATGTGAGGTAATTTTCTTCTTAACTGAACTAATATATTCATTTACACTATCATCTTCCACTATACCTTGACTACTCTATACACATTGCTTCATTTATTCTTTCATTCAAAATACCTCTCATTAGTCTGCTATAGGCCAGGAAACATTCTGAGTGCTGTACATATAGTCAGAAATAAAACAGAAATTCTTGCTTCCTAGGGCTTACATTCAAGTGAAGAAAGATAGTGACAATTTTTAAAAAATGTTAAGTGGCAACTAGTCAACATTGCCTAAATACATCCTAACATTCAGACCTTAGCATGTTTCCTTAACTTATATTGTCTTTCCTTTCCTGCTGAAATGCTACTCAACCATAAACATCCACTTTAAATGCTGCTTCCTCATGAAAAGTCTTCCCTTCCTGATGCACATTAATTGTGATCCCATAATGCTATCTATCCTTTTTCTTAGCATCTATCTTTTTTCTTAGCACTTGTCATACTCTGTATCTTCTAGCATAAGGTAGTATTGTCTACATTAGAGAAGTTCCTTTCCTTAAGGAGTTATAAGGTAGTATCGTCTACATTAGATAAGTTCTCTTTCTTAAGAAAGAGTTTACTAAACACTTTCTTTCAGTATTGGATTTAATCTAATACTTTGCACAAAGTGGAAAGTACAAAACTCAATAGATATTTGAACTGATACATTCTTTCCACAGCGACCATGTAGCCAAAGAAAGTTTTATTGATTGTTTCTCTCTCTTAATTGTTCTTGAATGTGAGATGGAGTAAGATAATCTAATAAAGCAAATTATAAAAAAAAAAAAACATACAAGGCTGGTTCTTCTTCTTCATCTCCATATGACTTTAGATTATCCTGATCATATTGTGGTAATTCAGGCATCAATCTGAAAATTAGAATGTTATTTTTAAAGATTTTATATTAAATTGTCCATTGTTAAATCATGTTCAAGAGCAGAATGACCAGTATTTATTTTGTAATGGGTAAATGTTTTAATAAGTTTTCTCTGAAATAACCACTATGGTCAGGAGGACTATTTAAATATAAATTGTGTATGGAGAAAAATAACCTAAAAGATCAAACAACTTGGCATTCCTACAATTGAAATATATTGTCAGAACTCCTTTTTAACATTTGACTTTTTTAAATAATTAAAAGTAAAAACTAAGCATATATTTATTAGACCACTATAACATTGATTCAATTGGAATAATTCTTACTTGTACAGCATATGATAAACAGCAATTTGCACAGGCCTAGCTCTGAAGAGAAGTAACGGGGCCAATGTATTTAACAAAGTCTGGAGATATTCGGGCAAGTTTGTTTTGTGGTCAGCAATCAATCTTGCAGGAAGTTTGTGACTCAATAGCTGATCCTTTGAGATGTATGTTAATGTTTCACACATGGGCTTCAGCATCGCATTGTGAAAGGATGTTTCAGAGATATCTTTGTTTTCCCCTGATGACAAGAAGGAAGGAAACTTACACATCTCAAAAGAAAGTTAGTAATATACTTGACTAAATCACAATCAAATGTCATTTAAGCAAATGAAATAAAAACTAGACATAAACGATATAGCAGTCTTAACTAGAAACATTAACTGAATATATTTTAATAAATCTCAACTGTTTTAATGACTTTTATCTCATCTTTTAAAAAGAAAGTAATGTTCAATAGAAAGGTTCTATTCACATAATCTATTCATGTTATCTGAATTACTATTTTAATTTGCAATGATCATTAGATACCTTGCCATTTTTCAATTCTTTTCTATAAAGCAGAAGAATAGATGATGCTTCTGAGAAGTCAAGCTTTCTTTTCTGACTCTTTTCTTTTACTATTCAGTACCATTTGATATAAACATCCAAATATTCTGTTTTTAATTTTCCAACAAGTCATATTTACAATAAATCTCATTATTATTCCCTTTTTCACTTGCCTGTAACAGTCACCAAAATAGGTAAAAGCAAACTGTGGATGCCTTGAGAAAAAAAATCTTTCCATTCACTGATTAGATTTACAGGAAGACTGCCAACAGTATCCCGAGTTGTGGAATCAAAAAAAGCACTGAGATCACAGGCCAAATCACAGCTGACACAGGCAAATAGTTGCACGAGTGGAACAGAATACAATGCCTGATTCTCACTTGTTGTCTGAAGAAACAATAAAAATGAAATAGGTAAACAGACTTCTACCAGAACACTATAAATAAAGCCAATAAAAAGAAGCCCTTCTTTTATTTCTTTGAATTTTAAAATAAAAAGCATTTGAAGTTGAAGCAGTCTCAGGAGCAATTTGTATAATTTACATTAAAATAGCTTTTCAAAATGAAATACTATGAATCAGAATCATTAATGAACAATTTATTCCAAAATATCTTTTATTACTAATAGTATGGAAGAAAATACCAAGTCAGAGACTTTCAATACACATCTCTAATCTTCTCAGTTAGCCCTACAAATTACATGTTCCTGTAAAATAAGAAAACTGAGGCTCAAATAGTTCAAGTTTAAAAGCCTAAGTCACAAAGCTAATAGCTGGCAAAGCAGCGATTCAGACCAATTCAACCCTGACTGCCATGTTGCCTCAAAGCCCCCAAGTGTTATAAACTTTAGTTGCTTTGGATCATAAAAATTACACTAATTCTCTCTGAATTTGCTAAATCTTTAATGCATTATTCTTACAATACTGGTACAGTATATTTTTGAAATGATTTAATTACAACCAAGAAAGACCAAAATTATGATATGAAAAATAAAATCTGAAAGAGCTATGCTGCAAATATTATAACATTTTAATAGCAGTTAGAAGATTCAGTCACTGAATGATCCTGGTAGTCATTAAACTTCTCATGTTATTATTCTGTCAAATACTAGCTGGTGAGGAGAGAGTCTATAAAGTGTTTTAAATCTCTGCAAAAGAGCTAATTGCAATCATTACGTAAAGAACAAGATTAGTAAATAGTTCTGACACAAAGGTATATACAAAGACACAAAAGAAGTGATGACGGATTGGGTTAACTTACCTCCAACCAAGCCAACATGGAGCACATGATGAAGTCCCACTCATTCTCTGCCAAAGGAGAGGAGTAATATTTCAGAAACAGGGAAAGGAAACGCATTATTTCTATATTTACACCCAGGACCTCTGGACTTGCTTCTGATAGATTACTGTGATAAAGACAAAAACAAAATAACAAACCAAAAACTATTAAACAATTATACTGACATTCAAGTAGAAAATATTCTATTTTAAATCTTATATACTTAAAAATGACTGACTTAAATGTCTAGCATTATTACTCTACAAAATTGTGACTATAAGATACATCATTATATATAGGAGGGAAAACATAGTATAAAGCATCACCCACCAACTGAAAAGAAAAATATCTTCATGCTCTTTCTTCCAGGATATTATAATTTTTAATATACCATGTAATAGCTCTCCATCATCAACACTTCTGGTTTGTAGACAAGAATTAAAAATGGCAAGATGTCCAAAACCTCCTAAAGTAAAATTCAAAATGGAAATTTAAAAAATTAATTGTATTGCTACTATAAAAAAGAAAGTCCACTTTGAGAAGTTTAAAAAAAAAAAAACTTTCTTGAGAAGTTCTCAAGTTAAGAACCCTAAAAATAGTTTATATGAGAGTCAACAAATGAGCTTGTAAATTCCACAGAGCAGAAATCCTGTCTTCATAGCTAGCACCTTGCACAGAACACGAAATCTGGAGGAGAGGGGACAGTAAGTAAACGATACTGTGTCTTGAACTAACCTATGCTGTTTACTTGTTTTGGTTTCAAAAGTACAGGACATATTCATCAAACTCACCATTTAAACAAAACCAACCAAAATAGAACATACTGCTTCATCATTCATTTTACTCAATAAGCAGCTACTATATGGGGTAAGCTCTGATGGGGTCCCGACTCCTTAAAGTTCCTTCCATTTCTCAAAATCCATCCTATGGTATGGCTTAACACCCTCTGTACTCAACATTCTACCTTAAATGCCAGTCAGACTGAATGATCTGCACCCGTTTTTGTTTATCGGGAATGCCCTTCTCTGACTATATTCACATGGAAAACTATTTATCTTTCAACACTCAGTTGAAATATTTCTCTTTGTAAAATCACCACTGACTCTCTTCAAAGCAAATTGGAAACTCCTTTTATGCTACTTCCATATAGGACATTTTTCGCTATGACAGTTGTCACATAATGTAATTTTATTTATATCTTCTCTACAATAGGAACTGTCATGTAGCAGGTGTTTAAAAGTGTTTATTAAATTAACAAACAAATGAATAAAGTGCAGAGTGTTCAAAAAGGTTTCAAATACAACAAAAGCTATTCCCCCTCCTTTGCCTTTTTATGTTCAATCATTGGTTGACTAGAGAGAAATGAAGAATAGCTTTAAAAAGCTACAGATAGAAATAATTAGAGGGAATTTGTGGGTGTAAATCTTCCCTTAAGGCTGTGGTATTTCTGTACTGTAAAATGATAACCACTGTCTAATGCCACTCATTGATGTAAACTAGGAAAAAAGCCACTGTAATTCAATTTATCTTTGTTAGATTTGGTTTTACAAATTAAGAAACATTTCTTACACCTCAAGCAATAATTAATGAAATATTATCAAGCAACTAACCATCAGTACTGCAAAGATCTTTCTTAGTCCAGCCCAAAAGAGCAGGTATGCATTGAGCACTAAATTCTTTCTTTTCTTCGTTTGACAAAAATGGACACAGACTTTGAATGGTATGCAAATTGCCTTCAGTTAGTGGGAAAAAACTGTTTAAAGAAAAAAATTAATTATAGTTAGTCCAAATATGCAGCTATTTCATAATATTCTTTTTATTCAGACTATTCAAAAAGACTAGTAATTGTACCACACAAAATAATTATTCAGAAAAAAATTTTAAAAACTACAGGACAGTAACAAGTGCTGACTCAATGGAATGATGAATTTTTTTTGCTGCTTCTTTCTCTTTACTGCATATTCCTAATCTTAAAAAATGAGAATATATAACTTCTCCCATATGATTTTTAAAAATTATACCAGCAATATCAGATTATGTTCTCTTTAAAAGTCAATTCAATTTAAACAGTACAGGTTGTTGTGTCCTTTCTTTGAACTGATATTCACTGATATACAAGGGGGGACCCAAAAAACCCCAGAATTTACTTATAAAAAATTGTGTATTTACTCTTGTACGTTTAAACTTCACTTTCAAAGTACTCTCCATATGATGTATCTATCAAGATGCTTTTTCCACTGCTCAAAACAAGTTTGTGAACTTGTTGATTTTGATGGCTTTTACTGCTTCTGCCATTTTTTAATTTCACCTCTTCCACATCTGCAAAATATTTCCCTTTGAGGACCTTTTTCATTCAGAAAACAAAAGAAGTTACTCAGGGTGAGATTGGGTAAATAGGAAGGGTGGGACACAGGGGTCATGTCATTTTTGGTCAAAATCTGCTGAACACACAGCATAGTGCGGGCAGGTGAGCTCGTGAATCACCCATCATGAAATGGGCAAACACTTGAAAGAATCTCCAAAAAAAAATTTACTGTAGCCAAACACAGCCTCTCACAATGCTAGCTGGTACAGGAAGGTTGATGGGTTCCAAGAACACTTACCTAGGGGAAGTCTGTAACATGAGGGGCCTGCACTTCAAAAGGTAATTCCAGTTTTTATTGGGTCCCCCCTCGTGTGTGTGTGTGTGTGTGTGTGTGTGTGTGTATAAATGTATGTGTATACAGACATATATATATATGTTGTTGGGTTTTACTCACATAAAAGAGATGACACTAAACATACTGTTTCATCATTTACTACTTACATACTTTGTAGATTTTGTCAGAATAAATTATTCCATTTTAAAGCTACATAACAAAAACAATACCTACATAACACTCTGTACTACGGACACATCATTATTTAACTATACCCTATTGGTGGATGTTTAGGCTTTTTCTCCCCAAAATATCTGCTCTTACAAATGCTGCAATAAATGTGCTTGAGCAGATATTATTCTGTATATGTCAATAATTCTTCAGGCTAGATTCCTAGAAGTGAAATTGTAAGATCAAAGGATTTAAATGTCATATTTTGGTAATTTCAAATTGCTTTCTGAAAAAGTCTGATCACTAAAAATGTACATGTGTGACTGTTGTGAAACACACTTAATAAAATTTTATGATTCCTGGCAATATGGTAGATAAAATTGTTTTTAATTTGTACTTCTGTCATTATTAATAAGGTAGAACCTTTAATTTTTTAAAAATTTGTATTTAAGAGACAGGAATTCATTTTGTCAACCACACTGGAGTGCAATGGTACAATCGTAGCTCACTGTAGTCTCAAACTTCCAGGATCAAGCCATCCTTCTACCTCAGTCTCCCGAGTAGCTAGGACAACAGGCATGTTCCACCATGCCTGGCTAGTTTATTTTATTTTACTACATTTTTTTGGTAGAGATGGGGTCTCTCATTGTGTTGCCCAGGCTGGTCTTGAGCTCCTGGCCTCAAGTGATCCTCCCACCTCTGCCTCTCAAATTTCTGGTATTATAGGCATGAGCCACCAAGCGCCTAGCCAGCAAATCCATTCATATTTCATGTTTCATAGCGAATTATCTTTGATCATTTCATCCATGAATTGCCTACTCAAATCCTTGATACGTTTTTCAATTTAGATGGTTTTATTATTTTACAGGAACAATTCCCATATTATGGTTTTTGTTAATTTACAAATGCCTTCTCTCATTTTATCATATGTCTCTGTACCTTTGTTTATTAGATTTTTGTCACACATATGATTTTATCTTTCAAAAATGATTTAAGGATGAGCACAGTGACTCATGCCTGTAATCCCAGCACTTTGGGAGGTCAAGGAGGGAGGACTGCTTGAGCCCAGAAGTTTGGAACCAGCCTGGGCAACATAGCAAGACCTCGTTTCTACAGAAGATAAAAAATTAACTGGGCATGGTGATGTGCAACTGTAGCCCCTGTTACTTGGAAGGCTGAGGCAAAAGGATCACCTGAGCCCAGGAGGGCGAGGCTGTGGTGAGCCATGACCATATCACTGCATTCCAGCCTGGGTAACAGAGTGAAAATCCAACTCAAAAAGAATATTAAAAAATAAATATTATTTTAAAAAGTTTAATTGCCGTGAAATACATATCACATAAAATTTATATATTAACCATTTTTAACCATATAGTGTGGCAGTATTAAGTACATTCACATTGTCGTGTAACTAATCTCCAGAACTCTTCATTTTGCAAAACTGAAACTCTACCCACTAAACAAAAATGTCCCACCCCTTTCCCCTCCAACCCTGGGCCACCACCTTCTGCTTTCTATTTCTATTAATCTGACTATTCTAGGTAGTTCATACAAGAGGAATCATAGAGTATTTGTTTTTTTGTGACTGGCTTATTTCACTGAGCATAATGCCCAAAGGTTCATCCATATTTGCAGCATGTGTTAGAATTTTCTTCCTTTTTTTTATTTTTTTGAGTTGGAGTCTCACTCTGTCGCCCAGACTGGAGTGCAGTGGCCACTCCTGGCCACTGCAGCCTCGACCTGCTGGGCTCCGGCGATCCTTCCGCCTCAGCCTTCCAAGTGGCTGGAACTACGGGCGCGCGCTACCACACCCAGCTAATTTTTTATTTATTTATTTATTGTAGAGATGAGGTCTCGCCAAGTTGCCCAGGCGGGTCTCGAACCAGAAGGCTCAGGCAATCCATTCACCTCAGCCCCCCAAGGTGCGGGATTACAGGCTGAGCCACCGAGCCCGGCTAGAATTTTCTTCCTTTTTAAGGCTGAATATTCCATTATGTCTACATCACATTTTTGTTTATCCATTCATTGATAGGCATTTAGGTTGCAAGAAGTTTTCACTTTCACTTTCAATATAAAATATATCTTTTTATGTGTAATGTAAAGAAAGGGGATCTCATTTTTTTTTTCAAAGACATGCTCATTTTCCTACCATTATTTATTATTGACTAACTCAATGATTTGATGTGCCACATATATCAAAACCTAAATTTACATGTATGTGTGGATTAGTTTCTGGACTCCAAATTCACTAATTTGTCTATTCTCCAATTTTATACTGTTGATTACTATAATTCAATAGATTGTATTATATTTGGTAGGGTTAAAGTCACTTCCACTTTTTTCTTTTTCTTTCCTTTTTCTTTGAGTTTGAGTCTCACTCTTTTGCCCAGGCTGGAATGCAGTGCATGCTCACAGCCACTGCAACCTCGACCTGCTGGGCTCAGGTGATCCTTCTGCCTCGGCCTTTCAAGTAGCTGCAACTACAGGTATGCACTACCATGCCCAGCTAATTTTTTGATTTATTGTAGAGACGAGGCCTCACCAAGTTGTCCAGACTGGTCTCAAATCCCTGGGCTCAGGCAATCCTCTCGCCTCTGCCTCCAAAGTGCTAGGATTACAGGCTTGAACCACCTGGCCCGGCCCACTTTTTTCTTTCAAAAATTTCCTACCTATTCTTGAGTACATTTTCATTCAACTGTATACTATGTTTACAACAGTTTACCAGGTTTTTCAAAAATGAAAAACTGAAATTTTGATTGAGTTTGCACTGGAATTAAAGATTAATACAACCATTTTTACAATTCAATTCACATCTTTTGTGATTTTTATTAAAGTTTTATCATTGCAATTTTTGTTCATTTATTTCTAGGTATTTATAGTTTTGCTGTCATTGTGAATGGAATTTTTTTCTTTGTAGCATTTTTAAAATTGATTACTATGAATGAATAGGAAAGTTTTTGATATCTGTATGTCAAGCATTCCATCTCCTTTGTATTAGTTCTTCAGTAATAGTTCTTAGTACTAATTCTTTTGTTAATTCCATATTACATCTATAATCAGAAAAAAAGTAAAAAATTATGCTAAGTGAAAAAGTTAATATCAAGAAGTTACATACCA
The DNA here is from genome assembly GCA_963574415.1 of Tarsius wallacei. Classification (NCBI taxonomy): domain Eukaryota; kingdom Metazoa; phylum Chordata; class Mammalia; order Primates; family Tarsiidae; genus Tarsius; species Tarsius wallacei. The sequence goes on along the minus strand of CAUYQG010071059.1, from coordinate 6,659 downwards.
TATGATTCCATTTGTATAACAGTCTTAAATGACATAATTATAGAGATGGAGAACAGACTAATGGTTGCTAGGTATTAGAACAATGGAAGGAAGGGAGATAGATGACTGAAGCTATAGAAGGGTAACACGAGGAATCCCTAAACAAAGTTGTGCTGTACTACACTTGGCTGTGGTAGTGGTGACATGTGAGATACTTAGAAGACACACACGCGCTCTCTCTCTCTCTCTCTCTCTCTCTCTCTCTCTCTCACACACACACACACACACACACACACTCTCTCTCTCTCTCTCTTTCTCTCTCTCTCACACACACACACACACACACACACACACACACACGAGCATGTAAACCTAGTTAATGGATCACATCAATGTCATTTCCTTGATTGTAATACTGTAAAAAAGTTATGCAAAATGGTCCTACTGGGGGATATTAGATGAAGGTTATAGGTATTATTTACTATTATTTTTATTCTTTGTATTATTTCTTACATATTCATGTGACTCTCAATTACCTCAAAATAAAAAGGTTTCAAATAAGGTGTAAAGGTCAAAATTTAGTTTAGAATTCTACTATGCCAAAACATAGATATGTATCATTTCAGAATTTTTCTTAGTAAGCCAGTAAATTCAAAACACTTCTTGGTAAATCTCAGCTAAACATTAATTTGAATACTGAGCATCACTAGTAAGCCCAAATCCACAATCTACTTTTTTGTCTTAAGAACACATTTATTGCATTTCTACAATGTACTTCAGTAAGATGATTCTTATTTAAGAGAGGAGAAGAGGAGTCAGTAACTTTCCCTTCCTCTTCCATACAGCAAATAAATGGCAGGAGAAGGATGTTAGGGAGAGGGAAAAACTCAACCAGAAAGTTTTCTGGGGAAAAGAACAAATTTATGAAATGCAAGTACAGTATAAAATTCTACAACAAAAGGTGACACACTTTAAAATGCTTAATTTAAAAACAGGTGTGTCCTTAACCTAAAACAATTTAACCTGATTTAAAGCCTTCAATTTCCTCACTTCCTAAACCTTATTTTCTTGCTTCATTAGAAACATTTATTAAGTAGGAATTGCCAAGGTAACCAAATACAATAAATTACAAAGTAAAAACATTTTAAATAAAAATACCCTTCTTTTCTCTTATAATGTAGTTTTACTTCATCAGATGAAATGCTTCGGGAAAGGATCAACTTAGCAATAATAAGAGACCAAAGTGTGCCATGTTCCCTGGATCTAAAAAAGGAAAAAAATATATATATTCCATTTTGAAAGTGAACTTAATACAATTTTTAAACAGTGGCTACCTGGATTCCTTCACCAGAATTTAATAAATCACCTCCTGACAGCATCAATTCACTTGGGGCTTTGCACCCAAGCAACTGCCATTAATTACCCAAAGGATTAGGAGTTTAGGCTTTCAACACTCCTTCACAACTGGTACTGAGCTCTCATCCCAAGGCAACCCAAAATCCCTTCGGTCACAAAAGAAAAGATGACCTTAGAGCTTAGGCTAGAAGACCACAGGCTGCAGCTGGGAAAAAGATATCTCCCAGAGGACACTTAGACTGGCTTAAGTTGAAGAACCAAAAAGGTACTAATATCCACTGAAGAAAGTTTTTGAATGTCAAGTAAATAAAATTGGGACTGGAGAGGAAGCCCGGGTCCTGCAACACATGCTCAATATAATATAGGCAAGTGATAAACTGAGATAGGCAAGAGAAAGCAATTCAACACAGTAATTTCTTTTTATCTTTCTTTTTTTGTTTTGAGTCAGGATCTCATTCCATTGTCCGGACTGAAGTGCAGTGGCACGATCACAGTTCACTGCAGCCTTGACCTCCTGGGCTCAAGTGATCCTCCTGCCTCAGCCTACAGATTAGCTGGGACTAAAAGCGTATACCACCACACTCAGCTACATTTTTGATTTTATGTGGACAGACAAGGTTTTGCTATGTTGCCTGGGTTGGTCTTGAACTCCTAGGTTCAAGCGATCCTCCAACCTCAGCCTCCCAAAGTGCTGGGATTATAGCCATGAGCTACTATGCCCATCCTAATATAATAATTTTAATAAGCTAAATATCTAACTGCTATAACCTTCATAAGGACTCCATTGTCATCTACTTTCCTCATCTACGGGAAAGGTTTTTATGGTTGCAACTAAGACACACATATAACAACATGTTAAGATAAAAGTTGAATTTGAAAGCACTGGAAGGATGGATTACAGAGACAAATTAAAACAATTAAGGTAGGCTTCTACTTGTTTCTTTATCATCTGCCTCCTGAATGCATCCATGGATTTAATAAAGAGGCAAAGGACAAATATCTTGCCCCAGAAGACTAATTAAGTATTTAATATCCACAAAGTGTTTATCACTAAAAATAGAAATTATTTAGATCAACTCTGTCACTGAAACATTAGCATGAAACAGACTTACATCTTACAAAAGGTAAAGCCATAAACAAGTAAAAAAATGAAAATTGAAAGATTCTTACCTGTTAAATAACAGTTGCAAAAGGCCAGAAGTATTACCAAGTACACGTAAGTTATCATATGTAATATTCATTTTTTGAAGCATTTCACAAAATCCTGTTAGAAAACTGCATGGGTTATCTAATTCTTCACACCACTGCAGTGAATAGAGCAGTTCTGCAACTAATAGAATGAATGGCATAAAATTATCAAGTGTATTTTGTGAACACACTCTTAATTATTTTCACTTTTTCTGCCCCATTTTCTATCACTATTGTGCTCACTCATCTAAAAATATCTATGAACTGATTTTCAAATTTGCTTTGAGATGTACAAGAATAATGAAAACTGAAAACATTTGTCTGATACAAAATACCACCTTGCTCCCAAATTTTACTTGGCCCCTTTACTGATTAGTGAAGAGTAATAAGAATCTAAGTTACTAGAGATACTGAAAGAATCTTTCTTCTACCTTGGCACAGTTGGTAAGAAGCTGCATACAGGAAAAACAATGGGCAGGGCGCAGTGGTTCACACCTGTAATCCCAGCAATTTGGGAGGCCAAAGTGCGAGGATTACTTGAGCCTAGGAGTTCAAGACCAACCTGGTCAACATAGCGACACATAGTCTCAAAAAAGAAAGAAAAGAACCAGCCTGGGCAACATGGTGAGACCTCATCTCTACAATAAATCAAAAAACTAGCCGGGCACTGTGGCGCGTGTTTGTAGTTCCAGCTACTTGGAAGGCTGAGGTGGAAGGATCACCTGAGTCCTGCAGGTCGAGGCTGTGGTGGCCATGAGCATGCCACTGTTCTCCAGCCTGGGTGACAGAGTGAGACTTCAACTCGAAAAAAAAGAAAAGAAAAGAAAAGAAAAAAGAAAAACAACTAAGGGACTTAAGAACTGAGATGAAGAGTTCAAGTCAATGTGTTAAGAAATGGGAGACAGCACGATACAATAAAAAGGGCATGGGCCTTGATGACAGACTGGTCTAGATTCAAATCTGTGTCTATATTGAGCTATACAAAGAGTTATCAATTATGACACAACATAACTACCTTACAGTAGTGTTGTGAGAATTAAATGATCAAATATCTATCACAAAACCTGGCATATCGTAGGTTTCTAATACACAGTAACAATTCCCTTTTACAAAGCCATGTATGGATTTTGGAGTCAGAAGCCTTGAGATAAGGTTCAAATTCTAATCCTACCCTTACCAGCTAAGTAACTCTAATCAAGACAACAAAAACAATAATAATATCTAGCAGATGGGGTTGATGAGAAGATTAAATAAACAATACCGCCAGACTAGTTAATAAAACAATTTACAAAAATAAACTACTACAAAAGTTATTACTCTAATTTCCAGTTCTGTGTTTGGGCAGGTTCACTCTGTAAGCAGACTATAAGCTATAGGCTTATTTCTTTGCCCTTAACAAAATGTGGAGCTAGCTCACCAAAAGCAGCGTTTCAGCTTTCTTCCACAAAACCTAAGTAGTATTATATAGTAATACTAAGTATTATTCCCCTACTAGTAAATATTTAAGTAGAGAGCTTACAAACAAGACTGACACAAGATTTCTGCAAATATTCTACATTTAATACCATCTTGTACAAGCCATAATGCTACCTACAATTCTAAGTCATTTCCTGAAACAGGGAAATTTGCTGAGGTACTAAGTGCTCTTGGAATTCAATATCTGAACATCCACTTGCCAAAAAAAGTTTAGAGCCTGATAAATGCAAAATATAGAGGTTCAAAAATCAACAGAACCAAAACAGCATGGTATCAGTATTAAAAACAGACAAATGGACCAATAAAACAGAATAGAGAACCCAGAAATAAGCCCACATATTTGCGGCCAACTGACAAAAGATGTCAAGGACATACACTTGGGAAAGGACACCCTCTTCAATAAACAGTTCTAGGAAAACTGGAAATATCCATATGAAGAAGAATGAAACTATATCCCTCTCACCTTATAGAAAAATCAAGTCAAAATGGATTAAAACTTAAATGTAAGACCCATTATAAAACAACTAGAAGAAAACATAGGGGAAACATTTCAGGACATTATTTAGTGCAAAGATTTATATGACTAAGACAAAAATAGACAAGCAGGACTGTATTAAACTAAAAATCATCTGCACAGCAAAGGTGACAATCAACACGGTGAAGAGAGAACTTGTAGAATGGGGGAAAATATCTGCATTTGACAAGGGACTAATATCTAGCATATACAAGGAGCTCAAACAACTCAACAGCAAAAAAATCAACAAATAATGCCTTTAAAAAGTGGGCAAAAGGGCATTCCCCCTGGGTCTCCGCCCACAATGGGAGCTTTTTTTTGTCTTCTCAATAAATCCTACTTTCTCAAAAAAAAAAAAAAAAAAAAGTGGGCAAAAAATTTGAATAGACATTTCTGGAAAAATGACATACAAATGATCAACAGGTATACAAAAAAATGCTCAGCATCACTAATCATCAGGTAAATACAGATCAAAACACAATGAGCTATCATCTTACTCCTTAAAATGGCTATTATCAAGCTGGGCGCGGTGACTCATGCCTGTAATCCCAACCTTTTGAGAGGCCGAGGAGAGAAGTTTGCCTGAGCCCAGGAGTTCAAGACCAGCTTGGGCAACATGGCAAGACTCATCTATACAATAAATAAAAAATTAGCCAGGCATGGTGGTGTACACCTGTAGTCCCAGCTACTTGGAAGGCTGAGGCAGTAGTGCCTGAGATCAGCAGATCAAGACTGCAGTAGCCATGATTGTGCCACTGCACTCGAGCTTGGGCGACAGAGTAGACTCTGATTCAAAAAAGAAAAAAAAGAATGACTATTATCAAAAAGACAAAAACTGACAAATGCTGAGGAGGACAGAAAGACAAGGGAACTCTTATGTACTTGTGAAAATGTAAATAAGTAGTGCTGTTATGGAAAACAGTGTGGCGGAAGAAACTAAAGATACTAATATCATACAATCCAGCAATCCTACTGGGTATTTATCCAAAGGAAGGGAAATCAGTCCATCAAAGGGATACCTGGCACAGCTATATTTACTGCAGCACTATTTACGACAGCCAAGAGATATGGAAGCAACTGAAGTGTCCATAAACGGATAAATGGATAAAGATTTGGTATATATACAAAGTGGAATACCATTCAGTCATAAAACAGAATTAAATTCTGGCTGGGCACGGAGGCTCACACCTGTAATCTCAACTTTGAGAGGCTGAGGCAGGAAGATCACTTAAGCCCAGGAGTTTGAGATCAGCCTAGGAAATATCACAAGACCCTACCTCTACAAAAAATTAAAAATTAGTCAGGCATGGAGGCATGGTGGCGCACACTGTAATTCTAGCTACTCAACAGGCTGAGATGGGAGGATCATTTGAACCCAGAAGGTCCAGGCTGCAGTGAGCCATGACTGTGCCACTGCACTCCAGCCTGAGCATCAGAAAAAGACCTTTTCTCTATTAAGATATATAAATATATTTCTTATATATTTATATATCAGAATGAATGAACTATATATAATATTTCATTCACATATAATATTTCATTCATATATATATGAATGAAATCCTGTCGTCTGCAGCAACAAGGATGAAACTGGAGGTCATTATGTTAAGGGAAATAAGCCAGGCACAGAAAGACATGTTCTTTCTGTTCTCATTCATATGTGGGAGCTTAAAAAGTGGATCTCACTAAGTTAGAGAACAGAATGGTGGTTACTGGAGACCAGAAAAGTCAGGGGGAATGGGGAAATGAAGAAAGGTTGGTTAATGAATATAAAAACACAGTTAGAAGATATAAGACCAAGAATTCGAGAGCACAGTAGGGTGACCATGGTTAACAATAATTTATTGTATATTTTAAAACAGCTAGAAGATTTTAAATGTTCTCTAAACAAAGATATGATAAATACTTGAGGTTACGGATAGCCTACTTACTCTGATTTGCTCATTAAAACACACGATATGCATGTATTGAAATATCATATATACCCCATAAATATGTACAATTATTATGTATTAATTTTTTTTTTTTTTTTTTGAGTCGGAGTCTCACTCTGTCACCCAGACTGGAGTGCAGTGGCCGCTCCCGGCCACCACAGCCTCGACCTGCTGGGCTCCGGCGATCCTTCCGCCTCAGCCTTCCAAGTAGC
>CAUYQG010071057.1:0-19680 GCA_963574415.1 Tarsius wallacei | reverse complement strand
CCTCATCTCTACAATAAATCAAAAAATTAGCCGGGCGTGGTAGCGCGCGCCTATGGTTCCAGCTACTCGGAAGGCTGAGGTGGAAGGATGGCCGGAGCTTAGCAGGTCGAGGCTGCGGTGGCTGGGAGCGGCCACTGCACTCCAGTCTGGGCGACAGAGTGAGACTCCAACTCAAAAACAAAAACAAAAACAAAAAAACCCCCTTCTTCTTTGGGTCTTAATTTCTGAAGGTTCCCATGTCATGTAAAACGTATATTAAATAAATGTGTATGCCTTTTCCTTGTAAAACTATCTTTTGCTATACGTGGGTCAGCCATGAATTATCAATATTTCTTTAACTAAATTGCACCTTGGGCAATAAGGTCTAACATAGGTTGCAATCATATAACTAATAACAATTAATCAGCATTTGTAAACCAGAGCAACATCAATCAGTTTATGTCACTGATGGAGTATCAACGACATGGTGATTAGTCAGTAGATTCAAGCCAAATCATTGTGGGCAAGGGATTCTAGAATTATAGGTCTTTCTTGGTTATTCCCTTTTATGTCTTGTTTGTTCTTTGCCCCAAACAGACTCTATTTACTTGGGATAGAATTATTAGTAACTTCCTTTTTAGATGCTGAAAAATGTTCCAGCTTGGATGATAAACTATACATTGTTATTCTATCTTTAGATAAAATTTAGAGAGAAAGCTAAGGGATCTCAGCTCTTCTTATTTGTCCCTTTGACCCACAAAAAATAAGGCAATTGTAAGCAAGTAATTCAAAGGAACATAGGTCTAGTCCCTCCTTGCAACACATATGAACATACGAATGCAAATTGAACCAATCAGCTGTATTTTACACCAGCTGTAACTTCTGGGTGGTCTTTAAAGAGAACCCCACTTAGAGTGTGTTTCAATGATGCAAGGGAAATTTCATAGACTGCTAAAATGAGGGTGGGAGGTCTGCAGTTGAGAGGGTTTGAATCACCGTATTATGGACAGCCGGAGAAAAGTTTTTCTGACTACAGCTGTTGCCTGAAACTTCAGCCACTAGTTATTCACCGACATACTTTGTTCATAGCATTCTACTATTTCCCCATAATATCTAGATAAAGTCTGAACCCTATGTGATTCAAAGCAGTGTCATGGATTAAGAAATGTAGTTTAGTACTCTTTGTTCATAGTATTCACTGTTGACAAAATATGCTGTCAATGCTGCCTTTTGTGTGAAGAAGGGAAAACAAGGTTTAATAGAATTTCATACTTTGGCCGTATGATTCAATGCTAATACAGTACACTCAGGTGTAAAGTTATTAGTAATATAATACTTTCACATTGAATATTAAGATAGAATGGGATTTCTGTTGTCAAGATTAACTGTAAAATTCAAGACTTGATTGTGTAAGATAACATGAAATTTTAGACCATCTTGTCTCACCAAATCCATTGCGAGAAAATTCTACATATACAAACAAGGATTATCTGATGTAACAACACTTTGTCATTAAGACACTATTAAATGTTTCTTCCATCTTAGATGAAGGAAGAAAAATCATTTGATGAGATGGTGGCAAGATGTAGAGAATCAAAAAATAAGTTTAAAAGATGAGAGAAAGAAAAATAAAGCAAGCAAGAAAGAATAGAAGATATAGAAGTAGTCAGGACAGGAAAGGTAGAGTGTAAAATAAGAGGAGAATAGATGCTGGTTTTCAAGTAACATGATATAGTTTTGTCTTTCCCGCTGATTCTTCTCTCAATAACACCACCATAAAGAGAGAACCATAAGGGGAAGGAAGTCTTGGCTCCAAAGACCATAGTTCTGAGTCTTCCTATCCTGAGGAAAATCTGGACCATTCTTTTTATTTTTGCATTTTTTGAGTTGGAGTCTCACTCTGTTGCCCAGGCTGGAGTGTAGTGGCATGCTCATGGCCACCGCAGCCTCGGCCTGCTGGGCTCAGGCAATCCTTTCACTTTAGCCTTCCAAGTAGCTGGAACTATAGGCGTGAGCCACCATACCCGGCTAATTTTTTGATTTATTGTAGAGACAGGCCTTGTCAAGTTGCCCAGGCTGGTCTCGAACCTCTGGACTCAGGCAATTCTCTCGCCTCAACCTCCCAAAGTGCTGGGATTATAGGCTTGAGCCACCGCACCTGGCTGGACAATTCTTATCTATCTTAAAATGCTGACAGTGGAGATTGGGACCAAAGGTCCCAAAGAGCAGGTCGAATGCCCTAAAATTTTCAATAGCCGTTATGTAATGGAGTAGGCCCAGTGAATTATCATGGGGGATGGGGGAGAGGGGGCAAGATGAACCAGGAAAGCCTGTGAAGTAGCCGAAGATGGGGGAGTTCTAATGGTAGAATCAAGAATTCTTTTTTAATGAAAAGAAAATTAATTAATAAGAAAAAATTGTCTATATTTATGGTATGCAGCATGATGTTTTGATATGTATACATCGTGGAATGGCTAAATCATGCTATTTAATATATGCTTATCTCTTACTTATCATTTTTTGGTGAGAACACTTAGAATCTATTCTTAGCAATTTTCAAGTATACAATATATGATAATCAACTGTAGTCACCATGATGTGACTTGTCTCTCTAGTCTAACTGAAATTTCATGTTCTTTGGCCAATATCTCCTCATTGCCTCCGACCTCCTAGCCTCTGGTAACCACCATTCTACTCTTTGTTTCTATGAATTTGACTTTTTTATATTCTCGACATAAGTTAGATCATGCAGTATTTGTCTTCTGTGATTGCTCATTTCATTTAACATAATGTCTCCCAGGTCTCCAGATTTCTCCTTGTTGGCACAAATGACAGCATTTTTTTTACTTTTTAAAGGGAATAATAGTATTTCATTATATTTATATATCATATATAATTATATATAATTTATATAAAATTTTATGTAATATATATAACATTTTATTTATTTATTCTTCTATTGATGGACACTTAGATTGATTCTATACTTTAGCTTTATTGTGAATAATGCTGCAGTGACCATGGGAGTGCAGATATCTCTTTGATATATTGCTTTTATTTCCTTTGGAAATGTACCCAGAAGTGGGATTGCTGGTAATATAACAATTCTATTTTTAATATTTTTATATTATTTATGTATGTATGTATTTATTTTTAAGTTTTAGATTTAGGGGGTACACGTGCATAATGTGTAGAGAAGGGGATTGGGTCTCAGGTGCCCATTCCCCCGATAGTGAACATTTTGTGTCCTGTAGGCAGTTTCTGAACCCTATTCCTTTTCCCCCTTATTGGTGTCCTGAGTGTCTATTATTTCTTTCTTTTGAGTTAGAGTCTCACTCTGTCGCCCAGACTGGAGTGCAAGGGCATGCTCCTGGCCACAGCAGCCTTGACCTGCTGGGCTCCAGTGATCCTTCCGCCTCAGCCTTCCAATCAGCCGGAACTACAGGCACGCACTACCACGCCTGGCTAATTTTTTAAAATTTATTGTAGAGATGAGGTCTCGCCAAGTTGCCCAGGCGGGTCTCAAACCCACAGACTCAGGCACTTCACTCACTTCGGTCTCCCAAAGCACGGGATTACAGGTTGAGCCACCGAGCCCAGCCTATTATTTCTATCTTTGTGACCACTTAGCTCCAATGTATGAGTGAGAACATGCGGTGGTTAGTTTTCTGTTTCTGAGTCAGTTTACTTAGGATGATGATCTCCAGCTCCATCCATGTTGCTGCAAAGAACATGATTGCATTCTTCTTTATGACTGTGTAATATTCCATGCTGTCTACATACCACATTTGATTATTCACTGATCAGTTGATGGGCATTTATGCTGATTTCACATCTTTACATTTGTGAATTGTGCTGCGATGAACATATGGGTGCAGGTATCTTTTTTATATAACAACCTCTGTTCCCTAGGATAAATACCTAGTAGTGGGATTGCTGGATCAAATGGTAGATCTACTTTTAGTTCTTTGAGTAATCTCCATACCACTTCCCATAGATATTATACTAATTTACACTCCCACCAACAGTGTATTAGTGTTCTCTTTTCTCTGCATCCATGCCAGCATCTATTTTTTGATTCTTTAATAGTTGCCATTCTGACTGGTATAAGGTGGTATCTCATTGTAGTTTTGATTTGCGTTTTCCTGATGATTAGTGATTTTGAGCATGTTTTCATATGTTTGTTGGCCATTAAAAAAATCAAAAAAACAACATATGCTGGTGCAGACGCAAAGAAAAGCGAATGCTTATACACTGTTGGTGGGAGTGTAAATTAGTACAACCTCTAAGGAAATAAGTATGGAGATTTCTCAAAGAACTAAAAGTACATCTACTATTTGATCCAACAATCCCCCCACTAAGTATCTACCCAAAAGAACAGATGTCATTATGTAAGAAAGACACCTTCACTCATATGCTCATCACAACACAATTCACAATTGCAAAGATGTGCAATCATCCTAAATCTCATTAACTGATCAGTGGATAATGAAAATGTGATGTATACACACTATGTAGTATAATTCAGTCATCAAAAGAATGAAATAATGTCTTCTGTAGCAACTTGGATGGAACTGGAAAACATCACCTGTGTGAAATACCACAGGAACAGAAAAACAAACACACTGCATGTTCTCATAAGTGGGAGCTAAACTAAGGATCTGCAAAGGCACAGAGAACGGTATAATGGACACTGGAGATTAAGAAAGGGGAGGGGGAAGGAGTGGAGGGATGAAAAGTCACCCATCAGCTACAATGTGCACAGGTGGGGGTGGTGAGGACACACTTCTTCGTCACTACTGAAATAAAGAAAATATATATATTTCCATATATATATATAAACACATATATATATATTTTAAATACTATCAGACTGGAGACTACCACTTATTATTTGAGAGCAATTCTTTTTTGTTCACTAGTCATCCACAATACAAAGGTAATGAATACTTAACAAACTAATATCTATCTAATAATGTTAAATCCAGAAGACTAAACTAAAAAGGAAATTTGACATGTGAAATGTAAAATTTTATTATCTGAAAACACATTTGTAATGGTGATGCTGCTAATAACATTAATTTAGACCAGCAGCCCCAGTTTTCTGTACTAAGACTTCTGTATTAGGTCCCTGAAATAAGGGAAAGGGAATCTTCCAGTGTTGGTTATATAGATGAGGGTGAGGAAGCAGTAAATAACACTTGTGACTTTTGGACACTGACTTATCAAGTATGACATCTATGCAGAGGCAGATTTAATGAAGCAAATAAAACATAGGTTTATGAGTTCCTCACTTGCATAAGCCCATTTTGTATTGATGTATCTTACATATTTTTTTAAGAAGGGCCTAAAAATTGTTTAAGTTTCAAACTCAAAATTCCAAACCTCCCTCTGCCTATGAACATTGAAAATTGAATCTAGGACAGTTTGATGGCTAATCTCCAAAGCTCCAAATTTCCCAAATGCTTGCTTTTTTACTCCAAATAAATGCTAATATGTACTATGCTTAATTTAGCCCACAAAAAATAAAGACAATATGTAACATTAAAGATGAAGTTAAATAACATAAGTAAAATAAGTTGCTCTGTCAATACCTTATGTCTTTGTGTACACACAGGTTTTACAGCAAACAGTCACCTTGTTATTTAAAACAGAGAAGTTTACCTGTCTGGGTACATTACAACTGGAAGGTGGAGGAATGAGTCCTAATTGATGAAAAGTATTTCGACCAAACGTATAAACACATCCATCTTCAGTTAATACAATAGTATGATCCTCAGCAGCATCCACTTGGGAACAATTATGACCACTGAGTCCTTCCACAAGCCGAGGGACCTGCAAAATAAAATTAACTGTATTATAATTTATACAGATGAGCAAATAGAATCTGATGATACATCCAAAAATGACATGACTGCATTTATCATAGGTAAACTCTAAAGTTCAGCAACTAAAAAAAAAAAATTTAGTTAAACGAATCTTCCAGCTTATCAAAGTTTTATTGAAGTTACCCCAAAACAAAGGGCAGATGAGTTTAAAAGGATAAAGTCATTGGTTTATGAACAAAATATATAAGCCCAGTAACACATTTCAGTGAAATAATTCAATTTAACAAAGTATGCTTGTTACCATGTATCAGGTGCAAATTTGTTTGGTATGAATAAAGGGAGCTTTTCAAAGTATTTATTGGTATATTGGAAAAAAACATACAGAATCAATGCATCCCTTCAATGAGTAACTAAATATACAATATCATATTTCTTTGGAGTCATCTTACTTTTGCTACTTACTAGCTATTTGATCTTAATCAAATTTATTAACCTCTCTGCACCTCATTTTCCTCATCTGAAAACAAAGAAATCAATAATTGATTGTTAATACGAATAATATAAATACGTATAAAATGAAAATAATAATACATGTATCTTAGAAAGCTGTTGCGAGGCTTAAAGTAATGATTACATATAAAAAGCAAAAACAATGCCTGAAACACAATAAGCCCACAAAAAAGGAAGCCATTATCATCATGATAGCATTCCCTCTTTTTAAAAACATCCTTTCTTAGGTGATAAATATACCAGAAGTCCCCTCAAAAGAAAAATCTTTAAAATAACCTAGTGAGCCAATTTTCTGATAGAGAATAAACTAGGTTTCTTGTAGTTAGCACTAAGGTTCAGTAGCATAAAAATCAATTGTGACTAAACAATGAAAATATAAGTTGAATTTTTAGACCACCAATAGTTTAACGAGAAGTTAATAACATAAAACCCTGAACTGCTGTAGGGAAAGGATTTTACAATAAATCTTCGTTTTTTTAATTTCAACTCTGGAAATATTTTTTTTCCTCCCTCCTCTACCCTGGAAATATTTTAAGGCTTATTTATATGTTCTCCAGACTCAATATTTTCTATAAGCAAAATATTATTCTTCTTTAATACTTTTGCATTGCATATAAATCTTTAATTTAAATATAATATACCAGGAAATTGATTTTTTTAAAATCTATTATCAATTGGTTCATTATTACAGTTGAAAAAAAAATTTTAGTTAACTGAATCTTCCAGTTTATCAAGGTTTTGCTGAAGTAAACCGTGTAATGACATTTCATTTACCAAGCATGTCTGTTCATCTCCATGGCCTAATCGTCCTCCAGGACCATGACCACAGGTATAAACCTGCCCTTTCTGAGACAGAAACACTGAGTGGAATTTACAAAGCACCACCTAAAGGGAAACAAGAAAATATCATTAAACTTCCCTGATTAAAATGTCTTTTATTTTCTAAAAAAGAAGTGGAATACTGTTAATTGTTTAAAGTGGATAATGAGTATAGGGGGATTCATCAGACTAATCTCTCTAATCTGTACAGTTTAAAGTTTTCTGTAATAAAAGTAAAAGTTACATATGTTTTATTTTAAACTTATGTCTAAAAGTTGACACACACAAAAAAAACAAAGAATCAGGCATGTGTCACACTTAGAAGAGACTTAAACAAAGGAAAATGTAATTTTTTATCTCTTACTATCCATTTAAATGTTAAGTCTTGAATTGTAGCCAGTTGTTTCCCAATATCATGAAATACCAAGCAGCAAGAATTGAACAGAGTGTAATATGAAGCATAAAGATTATCAAAGAGTAATATATATTATTAGTAAAAATAGCGGAAACACCTTCAGAGTATTTTTTTTTTAATGCCATTCAAACACATAGTGGGAGAGATAATCCTTTCTTATAGCTCTGGTTTTCTCTAATTCATACGATCATATGGCTTTAAATAATTTTTATTTATTTTCAAGATACTCTCCTTCCCACTTCCTTTAGCCTTAACTGCCTCCCTTGCCCCCTGAAACAAGACTTACATAATCCAGAAGACAAAGATAACAGAAACAGTTGAAGTGCATCAGCAGAAAGCAATAACAGGAAACCATCAGCAGTTTCAAATATGCATATATATATACCGCCAGGCCACATTTTGCTATCTTCCAGACATCTAGTATTCACCACACTCATTGTACTTTAATACTATCTTAAAATTCTTTTTTTTCTTATTTTTTAAAATTACTTGCATTTATATTTCTTATGTCATCTGCAAATATTCCTAACTTAGAATATAGAAAGATGAGTTAGCTGGGCATGGTGGCACATCCAGTAGTTCCAGCTACTTGGGAGGCTGAGACAGGAACCCAGGAGACAGACTACAGTGAGTCATGATTGTGCCACTGCACTCCAGTCTGTGTGACAGAACACCCCGACTCAAAAAGATAGATGGATAAGATAGATAGACAGATACAGATAGATAGATAGATGGATGGATGGATGGTAAAAAATAAGGAAATCCCAGAATCATTTTCCAGGAAGTCAAAGTCCTTTGGAAAATAATAAAATTATAAGCTGAACAACAAACTAAATATTTACACATATCCTCAGACTATTCAGAATCCTCTAAGCACAATGTACCTAACCAAAAAAAAAACAGTAATGGAAAAAACATTATCTCATTTAGCTGTACCACAAATACCTAAAAAGAAATCTAAAAATAAGACCTGGCTGGGTTTTATTCTTCCAGAGTATGTGAATACATAAGTGCTACAATCCTAGCACTGTGGCGAGAGGACTACTTGAGTCCAGGAGTTCAAGACCAGCCTAGGCAACAGTGAGACCTCATCTCTACAAAAAAATCAAAAAATGTGTGATTGTGTCACTGCACTCCAGCCAGGGTGATAGAGTGAGACCCTGACTCAAAAATAATTTTTTTAATTAAAAAAATTAAAGCCCAAATTCATATTTTAAAGTTAAAATTTGTCAGGAAAAAATTCATTTTATGAAATCAGAAAAAATACATTTTGCTTAATTTTATAATCAATATTAGAATGCCAAGTCACAATT
This sequence comes from Tarsius wallacei, assembly GCA_963574415.1. Lineage (NCBI taxonomy): Eukaryota > Metazoa > Chordata > Mammalia > Primates > Tarsiidae > Tarsius > Tarsius wallacei. The sequence goes on along the minus strand of CAUYQG010071057.1, from coordinate 10,816 downwards.
TCTGATTTCTATTATTAAAGAACCGGTAATACTAGACAGTTTTAAGTTCCCCAACTTTTAAACTTCTGCATGCTTAAATGAGGCAACTGAACATAGCTTTTCACCTTAACTCTCTGGAATATATAATGCTAACATTAATATTATCTGCCTCATGGTAGTTAATTCATTTGGTACTATACTACAGAATCAGCCCTTTTTCATTGACTAATTGGGTTCGCTACATAATTAGTGCTCAGTGAATATTCCCACACTTGCTTTCTCTTCCCTGACTGAAACTCGTACTGCTTTCCTTCCTCTCAAACCTATCCATAGTGCTTGTTTGACCCTCATTCTGTGGTTAGTAAAATTCCTTAGATCCTTAATCTTTTCACAGAAGACTCCCATTTCCTTGTCTTAACCTGAAATGTGGCTTTCTTCTTGAGTGTACTGGTTCGCTCATAACCTTATCAAACAAATATGCTCAATTCTTTTAGTTCATATGTATTGTAGCATCTGACAGGTCAATCAGCCTCTGGTTTCCTAATGCCACCATCATTCCTTCACTCTTGTCTAAAACTCCTTGCTTCTTAACAGCTCATGAAATAAGGGTAATACCATGTATTAACTCAGGAAAGAAAACAGGTGTCTTTCTTGTGCCACAACTCCAGTTGATCATTAGTGGCTGCTAATGGGTGGATTATCATTTTGAGAAGAATTCTGAGGCACTGCTCAAGCTCAGCATAAAAAAAATTTTCTTGATTAGCAATGTCTCCAACCACTCTGCTATCTTTGCTGCTCCTGCTCTAACTTCTCACCGTCGTTCTCACATCCCTCACATTTACTAGGACTCAAACACCAAGCTTGACTTCTGCCCAGCCCAAGTCCTTTCATTATCCTAAGATCCTTCCAAGCCTATAATGAAAGGCCCACCAGCATCCTAGACTTCATGACATCATTCTACTTCCCCACTTCTCAACCCACATTTCATTCCCATATGGGTTTCTGCTCCTGGACTCTCAAAATGTAATATTCTCAGTCAGGTTCAGTGGCGCAACTTGTAATCTCAGCATTCTGGGAAGCCAAGGTAGGAGGATCGCCTGAGCCCAAGAGTTTGAGCCTGGGCTCAAACCTGGGTAGCAGTGAGCTGTGATTATGCCATTGCACGCCAGCCTGGGTGACAAAGCGAGAACCCGACTCAAAAACAGGTAATATTCTCTAGAGTTTAGTGATTCTATTTTGTTTTAAAATGCTGTTTGACCCATTACGTTGCGACTTTCAGTTTTAAAAACCGTCATCTATGGAACCCTAAATATGACGGCCACATAATTCATCATCCAAATATTTTTTAGAATGAAAGGGGATAGAAACAATTAAACCAGGAAAATATTCATAAACTGGAACTGTCTAAACAAACCAGGGACATGTAGTCAAAGTAGCTCTAGAAATTATCTGAGAATTCAATCTCAGAAGATAAGCTAAGTGCCTGTTATTTATACCACACATAACAAGTGAGAGTTGAGAAGAGCCATTACTATAGTAATAAAAACATTTTAAGTTCATATTCTGAATAAAAAGTTTTATCAACTACAAAATGCAAAAGTCATTTCAAAAACTTCAAAAGAATACAACTAGCAAGTTATGGGAAATGTAAGCTGAAAAAAGTAGTTTAAGAAGATTGAAAAAGGACTTACATTATAAACCAGAATTTGGATTTTATCCAAAGGTGAATTAGCAGGTAAGGACATAATTAGATGTTTTCTAAGACAATCATTCTGGAGAAGAATATGAACAGAGGTTGAAAACAAATGGGGCCAAGGAGTCAAGTTAGGACATTACTGTCATTGTCAAAAAGAGTTTGAAAAGACATGGCAGCTAGGCTCATGAGACAGAGATGAACTCGATAGTCATGCTTGTGAGGTATAATCTTCAGGCTTTACAAACTGAGATTTATAGCCTTAAAGATTAAATAGAGAAGTTGAGAAGTGGCAAAGACAGTACTTTAGATATGTTAAATTATAATACCTTGAAAGAAGCAGCAGAGTACAATTGAAATAAAGTGCAAGAGAAAGACTAAGGTTAGAGATATAATTACACATACAACCACATATACCCCACAATGTTACAAGAGTGAACAGTAGCAGAATCTATATGGAAGTAGAAGCAGCATAAATATATAAAACCAAAAACCAAACATTTACAATTATATCAATTAAAATTTTACAATTACTGTTCCGTCATTTATAAGAACTCAGGTTCATGAAAAAGCATCACTCATGCCTAGAGCACCTAAAGGCAAACTGTTGAATCCTACTCCCAAAACTGCTTATCTGTCTCCAAAAGAGATGAAATTTTAGTTCTTTCTATTGTTCAGTCTGAGAACTATGACATAGACATTTAATTATTTATTGCTCATCTATGTAAAAACATTCAGAATGGTTGGCAGTCTACCAGACCCAGAGTCAAACAATCTACATCGTAACTAGACTGCTAGGCAGACAGTTTCACATCAGATTACATGCATTATCTTCATGATGAATAGCTTGGAACCTAAAAACAAACTGTTAGCCGGACGCCATGGTTCAGGCCAGTAATCCCAGCACTCTGGGAGGCTGAGGCGAGAGGACAGCCTGAGCTCAGGGGTTCGAGACCAGCCTGGTCAACTGGGCAAGACCTCATCTCTACAATAAATCAAAAATTTAGCTGGGCATGGGAGCACACACCTACAGTTCCAGCTACTTGGAATGCTGAGGTGAAGGATCACCTGAGCCCAGCAGGTCGAGGCTGCGGTGGCCGTGAGCGTGCCACTGCACTCCTGCCTGGGCAACAGAGTGAGACTCCAACTCAAAACAAAACAAAACAAATTTGTTATAAAAAAATCCAAGGAGTGTTGTTTTCCAAATTAAAATTATTTTATGTTTTACCATCACCAGAAAGGAAAAAACACCTTGGGTTCCCTTATGAAAAATAACACTTATGTAGTCAATCCTCACATCTCTATCATAAAAAATTAAAATTAAAAAATACTGAGCTTCAACAACAAATTGACTTGAAAAACAACAAATTCTAATTTTTGTTAAATAGAAACAAAAACTAGAAAACTAACAGAAGCTCTACCTTCTTAAAATTAATATCTGTATAACATTTTCTAATTTCTAATACTACTTGCACAAATAAACTCATTTTTTAGGGTATTCTAAACAGTCTAAATATGATTAAGGCTAACAGTACTAAACATAAAATTAGTAAAGGTCTGTTGACTGATTTCTTCATCAAAATATGTTGTTGTACCTTCAACACAGTTAATATAATCTAAGTGAAAAGGTAAACAATCAAATACCAAAGTTTTTTTTTTTAATCTCTAAAACTACGTAGACTGTACTTCAAAAATACCTGCTTGATATAAACCCCACTCCTGGAGAACAAATCGACCAATTCTGGATGAAGTTTGCTATTCTGGCTTCCATGACCCAAGGTAAAGTTTGTATTATCACCCCAAGTGTAGACATCTGTAGGATCTAAAATGAAAAGTAGTTTTTATAGTCTTTTATATTTTAAAACAAATATTAGTTTAGTTCAGCTATATTTCTACTAATCATCTTACATAAAAATGACTCTCTATAAGAATTTATGATATTTAGAAGATGCCAGCATTTTTTTTTAAAAACCATGAATCTATTAATATAATTCTAGAAACAAAAATCAGAAAATCCAAATCATAGTACAGGTCTGTCTCAATATAAGCAATTTAACATTTGTTCCATGTTTCTTTAGTAGCTAAGTTTCAGTGCCAAATGAGTAAAATACCATCTGCCATATCTACTTAATTTCCATGAAAATAATATAGTTATTTTAAATGTAAAATGTTATTAGTCCATGCAAACAGAGTTCCTAAATGAAGCAAATGCGTTATTACTATTTCTACCGAAATGTTAACTTTCATACTTTGTTCCTGATAGACCCAAAATTACACTAATGATTAGGGTAATATCTCATTAAACTGGAATAAAACTTAATCACAGGCAAGTCAATTGTTTAAATATTCATTTTTATTTTAGAAGACTTATAAAGTCCTAGGATGTAATTATGACTGTTACTTGCAATACAGTGTCCAAGGTATAAAAAAAAATGGTTTTTAGTTTGCTCACTACTTAAATGCAACTTAACCTGCTCACTAGTTAAATGCAAGCCACACAGTGCCCCATTTAAATCTCTTCTCCTTTTCCTCCATTTCTCACTTTCAAAGCTCAAAGGGCAAAGAAATTGGAGGAATCAGTGAAATTATAATGTATGAATAGAAGAATGATCATTTCTATTTCTTTTTCCCTCTACCTCAAATGCTGATGTTACTTTCTGGATATACATTTATTACTTTACAGTAGTTATGCCCATCCTCCCCTTTTAGGTTACAGACATAAATATGGACTGAAATTTCAAAATGTAAAACCAAAAATATTATCCACCATATACCAAAGTAAAAGTTCTCTGCAGATATCCACACACAACTAAATCTCCCCCACTATTTTAATAAAATAAAATTTCAGCCGGGCTCGGTGGCTCAGCCTGTAATCCCACGCCTTGGGAGGCTGAGGTGAGTGGACTGCCTGGGCCCGCGAGTTCAAGACCCGCCTGGGCAACTTGGCGAGACCTCGTCTCTACAATAAAGCAAAAATTAGCCAGGTGTGGTAGCGCATGCCTGTAGTTCCAGCTACTTGGAAGGCTGAGGCAGAAGGATCACCGGAGCCCAGCAGGTCGAGGCTGCGGTGGCAGGGAGTGGCCACTGCACTCCAGTCTGGGCGACGGAGTGAGACTCCAACTCAAAAAGTAAATAAATAAATAAAATAAAATTTCATTAAAATTTTCTAAGCTATATCTTAATGGAATATATTTGTAAAATTTTCTTACCAGTATTCTTGAATACTACATGAGTTGGTCTATCTTTCATTACAAGATCCAAAGCTGACAAGCCTTCTTTATCTTGAATATACAGACTACCACCATGCTAAAATAAAGAAAAAAGTACAGACATACATGTGTGTATTTTATCAATTTACCTGTAATCAGTAATTTCCTATTTTTATATATCAAAAAGTCAGATGATCAAGCCCATAAATACATTGAGAAAAGAAAAATAAACATTTAATAACAATTACCTCTCTTTCATACAATTTTCTCTCACACACAAAAGAAAACTAAGAAAAATCAAATATTCAATTCTTAATGGAAAAAGGACCAGAAAATGAGAAAAAATAAAGTAAGTAGCACTTTAGATGAAAATTAACAATATATGAAAGGTTTCCATTGGGAAGCAGCTCCAACGGCCTATGAGGCCCGTGCATTTTGTATTTACATGCATTTAAACATAAGAGCTATCAAGATTTCAAGACAATAGTAACGTACTATTCATATTAGAATTTACTCTGTATAATTTGATCATCTGTGTCCTATGTCTTTTTGCCTTAAATTCTGTATCTACTATTAAGACAATTATATTATTTTATTTCAAGTTGTATGATACATATTTTCTTCTCTCTCACTTAAGTTTTTACATCATTAATCATGTTCTCTTGCAAGTCATCTATAATTAGACAGTATCTAAAATATCTGAGTGTGTATGTGTATATTTTAAGGAGAAATTTAAATTTGTCATCTTTAATATCCATAATTCAAATTCAAACATGAACCAGAATCTTTTCTGTCTCACTTATTTAAGATAGTCAGCATACTCCATCCCCATCAGCACAATTTTTTGTCTTCTTTTTATTTTTATTTTTTTTAATTTTCAGGATGTGGGGTACAATTCAGAGTTAGGTATACAAACGTTGATTATGCAGGTATCCTTGATGATGAGGTATGCTCCTCCCTCCCCTAGCAGTTTCCCTCAACTGCCAATCCCAACTCCCTCCCCTGGCAGTTTCCCCATACTGCAATCCCTTTCTCATAGTATTATGATAATTGTTCAAGGTCCGCTCATGAGTGAGAACATATGGTACTCTGTTCTTTGTTTCTGTGACAGATCACTGAGTATGATTGACTCTAAATCCATCCAAGTTGCTATGAAGTCCTTATGTTTGTCCTTCTTCATGGCTGCATAATATTCCATTGTGAATATGTACCACATTTTTTTTTTAATCCAGTTCAGCTTCAATGGGCAGCTTGGTTGGTTCCATGTTTTTGCTACTGTGAATACAGCTGCAACAAACACACATGTGCAGCTATCTATTTGGTAGAATGATTTGAGTTCCTCCCAGTATATTCTCAATAGGGGAATTGTTGGGTCATATGGAAGGTCAATTTCTAGTTCTTTCAGAAATCGCCACACTGTTTTCCAAAAAGGTTGCACTAGTCTGCATTCTCACCAGCAGTATAGAAGCATTCCTTTTTCTCCACATCCTTGCCAGCATCTGTTGTTGTTTGTTTTATTAATGATGGTCATTCTTACAGGGGTTAGGTGGAATCTCAGTGTGGTTTTGATTTGCATTTCTCTGATGATGAGTGAGGCTGAGCACTTTTTCATGTGTCTGTTTGGCTGCCCATATATCTTCTTTTGAGAAGTGTCTATTCATGTCTTTTGCCCACTTTTTAATGGGGCTGTTTGTTTTATTCTTTTTGGCGCCTGAGTTCTTTGTAGATCCTAGATGTTAGGCCTTTGTCAGATATACAGTTTGCAAATATTTTTTCCCATTCTGTGGGCTGTCTCCCTGCTCTCTTGATGGTTTCTTTGGCTTTGCAGAAGCTTGTCAGTTTGATGAGGTCCCACTTGTCTGTCTTATCGCTTATGGTATGGGCACTTAGGGTTCTGCTCAGGAATTGGTTGCCAGTTCCATTTTCCATAAGGGTGTCTCCTGCATTTTCTAAGATTCTTATAGTTTGGGGTTTTACGTTTAGGTCTTTGATCCATTTAGAGTTAATTTTTGTGTATGGTGATAGGTAGGGGTCCTGCTTCAAACTTCTGCATGTGATCAGCCAGTCTGCCCAGCACCATTTACTGATTACGTTCTCCTCTCCCCAGTTGTCTTCTTTAACATAATTGAGCAAGAAAGTCAGAGAGCAATGTTCAATTCGGGTTACTGTTACTTCATTATGGTTTTTTAAATATAAAATGTACTCCTTTTCAAGCATAACTTTTAATGTCCACTGACAGTGTAAGTCCTTCAACATTTATTTAGACTTATCTATTTAACTGGTGTGAGTCACTACAATTTACCTGGGTAGTTACAGGATAGGTAGTTATAACCTGAAATGAACCACGAAGCTTTTAAACTCTAACAGGGACATGTTGGAATATTCTGTGGTTTACTTAAGAGAAACTTCCTCCTACCTCATAACAATGAATTCCTAATAAACTAAGACCAAGACTAAGTGCATTGTGTTCAAGATGGTTAAAACTCCCTATTTGCACAAGGTCTGCCAAAACATAGTCAATTAGTGAGCTAACAAGTAAAACAAAAATCAGAAGTAATCATCTAAGTTATTAATAAATGTAAAACTGTATGTCACCCACTACTTGCAAAAAACTTAGATATAACCGATTTTTTTTCATCCCCCCCCAATAAATTTATGAGGAAGGACCTAAGTTTTGCCTAAATAAAAGTAAGAGGATAGATGCTGGGGCAGAGTGTTCCAAAATATAAATGTGGCAAATGAGAAGTTAGAAACCTAGATCCTTGGAGAGTTTCTTTTGCCCGTTTTGAACTAGAAGCATTTTCTTGCCTTTAGAGCTCACCAGCAGACCCTGACAGTTTCTAATATGTTTATCTTAAACTCTAAAGGTGGTAGGATGAGTGATTGACGCTTTGTATATCCCCAAAATAGTAAGTAAATTCACTGGCTTACTAAATAGCAGCCAAGTGTATGCCAGGCTTATAAGCTTGAGCATTTCATGTCAATACACAATACCCTTTACACACAGCCATTCCACTACAAACAACACTGGTAACTGTTGGAGACATCTGTCAGGAAACACAGAAAACTGTTTTTGTTTGTTTTGACAGTCTTCCGCAAAAGCAAGGCATAAAATAAAAATCTGCATTCAGGTAATTTCCTTGGGAAGAGACCCTAGAAACTGGCAGAAGAGGCAGGGACTAAATCAAAGAAAGAAGAAAAACCAATACAAGATGGGTTATCAAGTCGGCCACTAAGGAAACTTGTGCATGATCTTGCTAGGATGTTCTGGGAGCCTTACACAATCATGCATCACAGAATAATCGGCGGTCTAATCAAGGTATAAAAGAGAGAAGTATTTGCCATGGGCTCCCATTCTCCATTAGCCAAGAGTTGTCTCACACGAGTTTAACTCTCTTGCACTTTCAGTAGATCATGCATAAATGCCAAACTCAGAAGCGATAAACATTTTACATCATAAAAAGGTTAACTAAAAAGGATATATGAAATTTTTGTTCCAAAGATGAGTTACAGTCATAAGAAAGTGCAAACAACTAAGAATAAACACATATCTTTTCTAGAAAGTATGTGGGATGCATGAAAAAGATTAAGAAAGACATACACTTACCTAAATAACCATTGAAATAAGCAAATGACACTTACCTTCAATAGAGACCAAACGCAATCAATATGCCCATAAAAAATGCTTCTGTGCAACGCTGTCCATCCTGACTCCTTGTCTTTCACCAACAGATCCACTCCTTTTTCAATAAGCCAGTCTAACACCTCTTTCTTTCCACAGGAGGAGACAAGGTGGAGGGCATTCCTGCCAAAGGCATCCTTGATAGTTGCAGCATTGTAACAATGACTGGCAAGAAAGGCCTTAATCTGGTTTTCACTTCCCTTGGTTACCACAGAAAGGACATCCAAAGCATGCTTCAGGGATTGACATTTTGAGGTGCAGTCAGGAATGAAAGAATTCATCCTAATAGTTTTTATAGTGCTTTACTTCTTCAGAATAGTCAGTTAAAACTAATTTTTAAAAATGAAACAGCCAGGATGCAAAGGTGCTATTCAGGAAAACTGAGAGAATAAATTATCTTTTCAGCATTATAATTTAAATCCTCAGCAATAGTATAAAACTATATATCTTTATACAATTTTTTGGCACTTAAATCAAAAAAATTATAAATAGTTCTACAAAGTTCATATCAAATAAAAGTTCTTCATTAAAAAATTCCAGAGTTTATAAATTATTCCTGGACTCAAGCACCAAGGGGGAGTGGGGAGGGGAACTCCCCCTCCACGCTGTCTGATCCTTTTAAATATCCATAATTGCAAGGGTGACCTATAAAAGTAGAAAAAAGAAAGTAAAAATCAAAAATCTGTCTCTCACACTCCCAAATACTTTGCAACTGCCTCCATATTTAGGTGCCCATAATTCCTATTAAAAAAAGTCTACCAACCTTTCCTATTTATGGTGTCTATATTTATATTTATGGTATCTATATTTATGGGCAACCTAAAGATTGGTAGACTCCCATTTTCTATGCTCATATTTTGAGTTAACCTCCAGTGTTTGTATTCTGGATTTGACCTCTTTCCTTCCAGACCTTCACTCTGTCTTACCTGTACTTTTACACGCTACTAGCTGCGTCCCCACAAGCTATAAACACACTTAAATCCAAGTATGTTTATAATACTTTCATCCCAAATCTGTACCCCCTAAAATTATGTCATCACTACCACCACAACTCATCAGGCATTCAGTTTTTACTAGGTGTCAGGTACTATGCTATTAGCATTGTTTTCTCTGCCTGGAAAGTACTTTACCACAGGAGAAAATGATAATTAAACAAAAGGTATTAAAACCTATCTGAAAAAAGTAACTTTAGATACTGTACTTACTTTATACCTTATGCCAAAATAAATTCTGGATGGTTCAAAGACAAACATACAAAAGAAACCATAAAAGCACTAGATGAAAATATAAGAAACTCTATTTTATAATCACAATATACAAAAGGACTCTCTAAGTATGATCTTAAATCCAAAAGTCGAAAATAAAAGATTAATAAGTTCAACAGTTTAAAAATTGCATTAAAACTTTTAAAAATAAAAAGGAGAAAATTCATCCTTAACATATAGTCTCTATGGAGCTTTCTTAATACATTGTTTGGGAGCAGAGAAAATGGTTGTAAGACTTATTCAGAAGAACATATATGGGTTCATTATATGTACAAGGGAAACTACAACAATTCAAATACACATACGAAACATTCTAAACCTGTATTTCTACTCCCACTTCAAACCACATTAAGAGTCAAAAGTAAACAAGTATTTCGTAGTTAGCAGCCAAAAAAAAAAGGTACCAAAACCTCAAGTAGTTTAAAATGCTAAAAATGAAAAACATGATACAGTAGTCCCCCATTATCAGCGGTTTTACATTCCACAGTCTCTGTTACCCATGGTCAATCACAGCCTAAAAACATTAAATGGAAACTTCCAAAAATAAATACTTAAAACTCACAAGTTTTAAATTGTGTGCCTTTCTGAGTAGCATGACCAAATCTCAGCCCATCCCACTCTGTCCTGCCTGAGATACAGATCACATCTGTCTAGCATATCCACGCTGGGCACACTACCCATCCGCTAGGCACTTAGTAGCCCTTTTGTTTATCATATCAAGGAACACAGTATAGACAGGTACTATCTGTGGTTTCAGGACTCCACCAGGGGTCTTGGAATATGTCCTCCAAGGATAAGTATAGACTACTGTATCAGGCAAAATAGTCACATGTAGTTAATTTCATTCTTTCGAAGCTCTAAAATCCCACCATCTTGCTATTTTCAGTATGAATTATACCCTGAAAGGAACTACTTACTGGTGAACCATTCAAATCTTACATAAAAGAATTAAGATACACCAGAAAAGAAATCTCTATTAATTTAAACA